>SRPX01000108.1:0-61289 GCA_018360215.1 Claviceps spartinae | reverse complement strand
ACTAGGGTTTTTCCCCTATGATTTATCACGTAGAAGTTCTAGAACTGGGCAGCCTAGGCCAGCTCAGCTAGTGTATTTAATAATAATAATAGCATCGCGCCTGGTAAATGCCAACATGTCACACTTTCGGTCGTCTCTTCTCAGGCATTGCTTCAGAAATGAATCCACTGAACAGGCAAAAGAAAACTCTCCACATGTTTTTGTTCGCTGGCGTATCCTTAGCAAGGACAACACGTCAAGGCTTTGTTCTGTCCTCACAAAGGGAGGTCCCATATCATAAAGATGGTGAGCTGAGTCCGTCCTGACCAAAATCCATTGTCGCCCGCAGCAACATGTCCGGAGCATTTCTTCTTCCTTTTGACGAAGGATTCCATGGAGAAAACTCACGGAGCGGCTTTTTGTCCTGTATCGATCTGCATGCACAATGAGGACGGATGCTGAGGCGGCAATGTGAAGATTTGCGGCCTTTTGTATGAGCGGCGTTTTATCCACTCAACAATTCCGCAAAGCTCGACGGCCATGCAGTAACCAATACAGTATCGGTTTTACCTTAATTCGGAGACGCAGGGTCGCAGGGGGTCGCAAACAAGGCGACTCAACGAAGGACACCGAGCAGTGAATATCGGTAGCTGTGGTCCGAGTGTACACTGAGCGAAGAACCCGTTGCCGAGATCCAAAGAAAGAGCCGAGAATCGGACACGGTCCATCTTCTTTGCTTTCTTTTCATTCGATGTTCTTGGACATTGGAGAACCTTGGGCCATTGTCAAGAGCTGAGTGAAGTGGCTAGCTGTTCATTTCTTGATGCTCTTCTGCACTGAGCTATGAGCGCATCATCTACCTCAGCAATGAATCCGTTTAGCAATTTCTTCGCCACGACAAGGGTGGCTCTCACTCGTCTTTCTTGCTGTGGCGGAGCTCTGTTGCTGAATACTGTTTGCGCGGCTGACACTTTCAGCTTCATAGGCTTCTTTATATCCATCCCCGTCTGCTGATACTGATTCGTCCAATCAAGCAATGTCTGTCATCCGAAGCACCTGAGGCAGTCACATGATGTAGTACTGAACAAGGCGTGTTGCAAAGACTTGGCTTTGTCGGTGTTCGATGACTCTAAACGCTTTCATGAATGCTTTCGAGAGTGAAGTCGGAGAGAAAAGAGGATACACGCTCAGGCAATCCTGTCTTTCGATTCCCTCAATTACTATTTAGTTTGCTGTGTCACCAACAGTTATTCCCGCGCAAGTTTCCTTTTTTTTTGTACCCTTTATTTCCAAGAAATTCTGTTTTGAGCCCTCATTTTCCATTCCGTTTTTCCCAACTTCATAATCACGAATCATGGCTGAAGAGTTGTTGGCGGCCTTCTCGTGTCCGGAGGCTTCTCGAGAGGTGGAACAGCTCGCAGAAGCAGGAGATTTTATTATTCCCCCATATGTTCCAGGCTCAGGTTCATGTCCGGAGCCGAGTCATCATTACAGTCCGGCCGTGTCCAAGAGAGATCAGCAAGAAGCATGGATTTCGCTTTTCCTCTCTGATAGCACCTTCAGACAGAGCATTCAAAATCTTTATGCGTCTTATCACGATCAGTTCATTGCGTTACTTCCCAATGCGCCACACCCAGTACTGTTTATTCCAGAAGACGAAATGAAGGCTCTCGAGAGCCCGTCGTCTTCTTTTCCTGGTCCGACCCCACCACCACGAGCTACCGGTTTTCAGTTCATCGTAAAAGCTCCGGAGCCAAGCGGCGAATACGATGCTGAAGCACCTAGCGACGAATGCGATTCAGAACAAGGGAGCTCAAGCACGGCACTATCACCTGGACGATCAAACGAAGACGTACCACCAATGGTTTCGGTAGGCGCGGCTGAGAATTCTATTAAGATTTACCACCAATACAAGAACAGTGAACTCCAGGTGTCACCATGCCCACAGCAGGTTGTAAGGGGTGTAGACGCAGATTCAGACGCGTACATCAAGGATACAAGCGCACTATTCCCATTCTTCCATACCGATATTACCGCTCGAGATATAGAGACTGGCTACTTCACATATGATGCCGATGGTCTGCCCGTATCCCACGACAGGATTTTTAAAGCGCGAGAGCGAACTAGACGGATAACGGTAGACATTAAGCGAGATGATGTTCCCGAGCGCGAGGCTAGTTTATGGTATGATACATGGGAGTATCAACCGAAGTCATGGGGCCCGGAAAACAAATTTGTGTATACGGAAGACGCCCAGCTCCTGCTCAGAAATTACACGACCCAAGATATATTGTACTATCTTAAGAAGTGTCCAAGACGGTACGCCTTGTGGGTTCAGCGCGTACCATCACAGTCAAACAAGCGAACTTTGGACCGCTCAGGGAAGCAGAGCATGGAGGACAAATGCTGCAGGTGGGATGGCTGTCCCATTGAAGGCCGCGCCGTCACAGGCATGATACGCGTGGCCTTTGACGAATTTCCATTGCAAACCAGTCAAGGCATTAAAGACCCGTTCAAGGTGGCCATGATTATGCATCTCTGGTGTTTTGAACAGTTTCTTGACCCCGTCTTGTACCTCCGGAATGGACGTATGCACTTCGATACCCGCACATTTGCTACTCCATTACAACATGACCTAGAGTCGGAACTTGATCTTTCTCTGACCGGAAACCTCGGTAGAGCCGAGAAAAAGAACCCCTTTAGCATCCGGTTAGGCGACGGCAAGAAATCAGAGGATGTAGGCAAAGTGCTGGAAATGGCACGCGACCCGTGGCTCGAGAGGAATCCAATGCCGGTCGCAGAGCTGCCCCGGGATTACGAAGACTCCCTATCGTACGCCATCATTTCCTGGCGTGATCAGAACAAGACCAAGTCCAAGATCAGGCAGGGTATACTAAGACACGGGAAAGAGACGACAACGCAGAGACTAGCCGACGAACCGGAATGTCTCAGGTTTTACGGGACCGCGATCCAGAAACACCTTGGGAGTCTGTTGGGATACAAGGCGGCCTTGGATAACGAAAAAGCATCCAAGTCGTGGAAGATGCTTCCAAGTCCGTCAAACGAAGCAGTAGAATTTGGCGATATCCAACTCCAACAGACGGGCGGAAGGACTAGGCGGCTTTCGGTTATCGAGGAGGATTTATACGACGACGAGAGGCCCTCTAAAAGGGCAAGAAATAACTAAAGGACAAGATGGTGATCTTGCGTATGCTCACTTTTTGAAGGCATGGTACCAGGGAAGAAATTGTACGATGGCGATCGCCGTATGGGCGTTGATGACGCCTGTGCCGCCAGACCAGGAAGCTATGAATGCGCGAGACTTGTGCATCGAGGAAACACGCGAATCACGACAATTAGCACAATGATTCGATTCATGCGCATGATGCAGGCGTGAAAGGTTCGCTCCTTTGCTCGGAAATCTAAAGCACGGTGCATAGGTAGGGCAAGGTTGAAAGAAGTTCAGCAGGCCCATGTTCTTTGTGTACCAGATTCTGCTGCAACCTACGGAGTAGTAGTAAGTACATATGTATGAGAAAAACCCGACTCACGGAACGCGCCGCTAACATGATGGACCAGTGAGTTGAACTTATTTGATCGCTTGCGCTTGAAGTCTCTGTTGTAAATCGAGTTGGGCGGCTCGTGTAGTAGGTAGGTATTGGAAACATATGCGCAAGACGTGACCGAGTAAGGAATCGAATATTTCTAGTTCCAAGTTCCGACCTTTGCACTTCGTACATAGGTATCTCCTTTTTTGGCTGTCACGTACCCGGATGGTTAAGAAGGGTTCTTTATCTCGGCTCTTTCGGCGCATTGGGACAAAGTGCGGGTATCGGGATGCAGACGTCGGAGCTGCGTTCTCCGTAGAAGGTTCAAGGCCTTAGGCAGGGCCAACTTCCAAAGGTCTCTTCAAAGCCCCAGCGATGCAATGGCCACTTTGACTGGTTGCGCTGGGAATTCGTCAATGGGGGCCATAAATCCGGGCGGAAGTCTTGTCAAATGACAGGTCAGCATAATTTCTGTGCTTCAAGATACCCCTGTCGTAACTTTTATTGTGTGGTTTGTCTTGCTGATAGGAAGATCAAGTATGTAATAAAGCCCATTTTGCATCAAAACAATTCTTGTCTACATTGTAGAGGTACCTATGTATGTACTCCGTACGGAGTATGCAACAATGAGTTTAAAAGATAAGCAAACGATGCCCCTGGTCCCCTCATTTTAGGGTTGGATCCACATCCCGCCCTTGGCCTGACGAGGCTGACCAGTGACACCTCGCGTCACTCCAATCGGCCGACACCGGCTGGCCCCGGTCATATGACATAAACAACTTATCTTCTGCAGCGTGACAAGATAACCCTCCCGAAAACACCAGAAAACCAGTAGTTCTGCTTCTCTATTCCGACATTCTTTCATTCCTTTACCTGCAGCACGTCTCGAAAGCTAGCTTGAAAAGTCTCTCCAATCCCGGGGACCAATTCCTCTACCGCGTGCATTTGACCTGCTCTTCGGGGGGGGATTTTCACCTCGCCAATACAACCTAGGTTGCCCGCCATGTCAGCCTCTTTACCTGGATCGAGGGACCTTCCGGTCTCTCAGTACGATCTGAGCACGTACTTGGGGAGAGTGAAGCATGCAGTCGGATTGACGGATCCAAGGTGAGTTTTGGGGGGTCTCTTTTTACCACTGTGATAGCTTCATGACAGCTTTGAGAGTTCAATGGGAATGAAAATGTTGCGTGAAAACGGGGACCAGAGGAGGACAAGGGGACGGGGACCGAAGAAGGAACATGAAGAACATAGGAATCATGAATTTCACTGGGCTTCCCAACACTCATCGGCCAACGCAGCATACCTGTCCACAAACTGACAAAGCTATCACAAATTAAAGCACCCTCTTCGCCGGCACAAGCGGCCTGGATCAAGCAAAGAAGCTCGTAACAGACTACAAAACGGGCAAGATTGAACGCATGACCCCTGAGCTATGGCATGCCAAAAAAGTAGTAGACTCGACATTACATCCCGGTATGTTATTCTATTCGTATTTTTCCCATGTCCCGTTGTATCATTGCCCTTCTCAAGGCACCATCTTCACACCCTAACATTTTTTTTCATGAGAACCACGTGAAAAGACACCGGCGAGCCAGTCTTCCTCCCATTTCGCATGTCCTCCTTTGTCATCACCAACCTCGTCGTCACAGCCGGCATGCTCCAGCCCGGCCTGCAAACCCCCGGCATAATCGCCTGGCAAATAGCCAACCAGTCTCTCAACGTGGCCATCAACTCAGCAAACGCCAACAAGTCCTCCCCCATGTCGACCGCCACACTAGCCAAGTCCTACGCCGTCGCCGTCTCGGCATCCTGCTCCGTGGCACTCGGTCTAAACGCTCTAGTGCCGAGGCTCCGCGTCACAGAAGCCACGCGCAACATCCTCAAGCGCCTCGTCCCCTTCGCCGCAGTCGCCACCGCCGGTGCTCTTAACGCGTATCTCATGCGAAGGGGTGAGATCGCAACAGGCATTGATGTCCGGCCCGTGCTCTCCGAGGAACAGAAGCTCAAGTTGCGCGAGGAGGGCAAGTCGGAGCGCGATGTACCCTCGCTGGGCCGGTCCCAGACAGCTGCGCGGCTGGCCGTGTACGAAACCGCCGCGAGTCGGGTCTTCAACAGCTCGCCCATCATGATTATCCCGCCCATGGTGCTGTACCATATCCAGACGAAGCAGGCCTGGTATAAGCGCTTGATGGAGGGGCCCTACCTGAGGGCGAGGCCGCGTCTGGCGGCTGGTATTCCGATTGGGCTGAACCTGGCGCTTATCGCGGCTACATCGTTTGTGGTTTTGCCGCTGGCGTTGGCTGTGTTTCCGCAGCAGCAGGAGATAGGGGCGGATCGCTTGGAGGAGGAGTTCCACGGGAAGGGCGGCAGCGGTGGGAAAGTGTGGTTTAACCGGGGCTTGTAAGCGATCTATTAGCGGGCATTGGTTTTGCATTGCATCTTGCTTGTGTGTGTCTGTGATGTGTGATGTGTGTCTGTGATGTGTGTCTGTGATGTGTGTCTGTGATGTGTGTCTGAAGTGAAGTCCACTTACATATTTGTAATAAGTCTAGCCACCTGTTATCTATGCACATCAGTATCCTACTTACAAGCCCCTTGATGAGATTTTTAAAAAAAAGACACTCTATATCCCTATATCACAGCATTTTCATGCCGAGGCCATGCCACAAATCTTCATGAGTACACGTGTACCGAAGATCAATATCCCCAGTCATCACAAGAATGCTCATCTAAGTACTCTCCGTGTAGTCATGTCTCCGAAGCAATGGACGCGTATTCCCCTAGGAAGACTGTCCCATGCAAAGAGGAACAGGTGCGGTGATTATCTTATAAGAAAGCCAATTGTGTAATTAACTATGACGAGGTCTTGAAACAGGATATCTACAGTGTTGTACAGATCCACCAATCCATGAAAGGTGCACTCTACTCTATATATAAATAAAATGTACGCCGTGAAACCCTGACTATGACTTTTCCTTCAACAGCTAGTCCTAGAAAAGATGGACATCTTGTCAAAATTCACACCATGCAATACCATGAAAAGTAGGTATGTATACACAAAACAACCCCATCTCCATTAATCCAAGCTCTCCATCAACTTCTGCACCACAGGAACATACAGAGCTGCCTTCTGGAAATCCCCCAACCGGACTCTCATCAGATCAAACGCCAGTAGCGCGCAAGGCTCCCCTCGTCCATCCTGTATCGTCGCCTCTCTTTGCAACGATCGTTGCTTGGTATATCTCTGCGAGAAATGCGTCAGCAGCGTGCGCTTCGCCTCCATCTTGCGCGCAATGTCGAGCGCCTCCCCCATGGTGGAGTGCTTCTTGGCCTTGGCGTCGTCCTTCTTGTCGTCGCCAAAGGTGCACTCGTGGACAAGCAAGTGGGCTCCCTTGCAGGCCTGTGAAAAGCTGTGAGATGGGCGGCAGTCGCCCGAGTAGGCGATGCGCAGACCAGATGTCAGCTCGAGCTCGACGGCGTGGGACTGCCAGCAGTGGGTAACGGAGATGCGCTTGATGCCGGCGAGGCCAAAGTTGTCGTCGCCATCGCCGAGGTCTTGAGACGTGATGATGTATTTGTCTCTTTCTTGGGGTTCGGGGCAGTTGGGGAAACGGAGGCGGTGGAAGCCCATGTCCTGGGCTTGGGACAGTTCCTCGAGCATGTCGCGGTAGCGGCCTATGCAGGAGATGGCGAGCGTGGCGGTGGTGTTGTTGTCCTCTAGGGCTTGTTGGTACCAGGCCTTAATGACGGATACGGTACCCATGTGGTGATCGGCATGGAGGTGACTGATGACGATGCATCGGAGACCGCGGAGGACATCGGTGACGTCTTTGGTGTCAAAGGCACGACGGATCTGGCCAAGCGTGCCTTCGCCGCAGTCGAGAAGGTAGTTTCCGATGCCTGGCACACGAATGAGGGTTGCAGAGACGTTGCGGTGCTTGCTTGGCACTGAGGACCCAGTTCCCAGAGGAATGATTTCGGCGTCTCTGTTGGGAATGTCCTTCTCTGTCTCCTCGACACGGGCCAGAAATTCGGGCTTCTCGGCCTCAGCTTTCGCAGCTCTGGCCATGGAAAGTAGTTCCTCGTCGACCGACTGCGCTGCACTTAACAAATCGGCAAACGGAGCCATTGCTAGATCGTCAAAGGCCACACGTGGCATCAATTGTAATTTCTTGCCCGCGCGACCAAGCTCAATGGGTGAGCCAGCGGGCGGCGCCGGGTAGGTGACCTTGTTATCGTATTTGGGCAGTTGGAAACGCTCGGGATCGAGTCTACGCAGCTTGGTTTGGATATCCGCTGCGCCGGAATGTGTAATCATATTGGGGCAGGTATCCTCGGCACAAAAGATATGCTTGATCTGAGAGTGCTCCTCGGTGAATTCCAGAATCCGGCGATCCGATGCCAGGTTCGTCCCCAAGATCCAGTACATTACATGGACGTCCGCCATGATCTCCTTTGCCTGCCACTCTGGCCTTTGCATGAACGAGTCAACAAGATCTGGAGTCGCAATATCGGCGACGATGATCCCCTTGCCTGGCTGTGGCTTGCCCAGCACCATCTCAGGCGTGACAAGCTTGCCATCTTTTCCCTCTACCGACTGCCCCTCGGTGAGATACTTGAAGTTGGTGGGTTTCACTCCCAGTTCTTTCGCAGCGGCCGCGTTGAATTTGCCTCTGCGCTCTTGACATTTCAAGATGTAGGACATGGATGTTTCGCTGTAAGCTGTTCGTGGTAAGGAGATCGATTTAAGATTTAGTTTACCTTCGATCTTTCCATCATCAGCTGCCATGTCTGATCCTAGCACCCATGCATGTCCGTCTGGATTTTGCACCTCGACACCATCACACGCATACGGACCCTTGTACGCTTCGAGTCGGTTGCTCATAACGACGACGGCGGTGTCTGTCGGTCTCAGGTCGCGAATCTTTCGGGGTATTAGAGCTGACGGATTGCCGAGGCCAGCACCAAACATGAATCGCTCCACTAGCATCGTAGCAACGTCTGGATCAGAAACTGTTGATCTTTGCTTTCTAGGCAACTCGGCAACAGGGTGGCCATCAACCTCGGCCACCATTTCTTCATGTAGTCGTTTTGGTGGGCTTTCCGATCGAGCCCTCCTCACAGGAATCTTCCAAATGCGAATGCATTCATCTTGCCAATCTGGTTCCAGATTTTTTGGATTTTCGCTCCGAGGATCCTCCCTGGTCTCATGTGTATTTACACCAATGTGTTGGCGGAAAATGACTGGCCGACACGCAGCCAAGATATGATTCAAATTGTCAGCCCCATGAACACTGATCCTTCCACTTCCCGCCTCCTTCAACAATCTCTTCTGCTGCTCTGCCCTTTTGGAGTTTTCCGCAGCCGTGGCTCCTTGGGCAGACTCATGTGTGGCACCGACACTGAGTAAGTATCCCACCAGACCGCCCATTTGCTCCCAGTCCAGTGTTCCGCTCAAGAAGACATGCTCTGTGCTACCTAAACGAATTTTTCGACTTGCAAGCGCTCGTTGCGTCCCTTCGGCGACTCGGCCGAGTAGGTATGATCGCTTTTCATGATGAACATAGATACAAGTTCCCGGCGTGTCGGTCGACGGGACAGTCGCGATTTCGGCAGTAGTGGTCATGACTGTGACGTCCGCGCGTGATGACCTCTCTGGTCTTCTCGCTGCATATGTTCCAGCTGTACGGATTACCGTTGATGCGCAGGTTCGCTTTGCGGCGGCGGTCGAGGGACGGCAGGCTATTGTGATGGAGGACAGGTTGCGACGGTCGGCAGGTTTGGAATATTGCGAGCTACGGATCGCTGCAGACACGAGACAGGGTTTAAGAAGAGATGGAAGGACTCGCAGACTTGTCACACCCCATGGTTCCATCCGACAGACTGGATAGGTGTTGAATAAAATGTATGATCGGATGACGTGTTGGCGTCGGATATTTCGCCTCACGATGAAGTTTTTGGGGTTTTTGTGACTTCGTTTTAGATAAGTGGGGCTATGAAGGGTGGATACCGCGTGCGGCCGCCAGCGTCATGATGCACTTCGAAGTTCGGGGGCGCGAGATGCGCACGATCAACGATACATAGATGTAACATAGGTCATAAGGGCCAGCATGTCGCGGGAGGGAAGTTTTGGCACGGGCGGCTTATCTCGTAAATATGTAGTCCCAATTTCGGGTCTGTTTCTTCCTCCAATCAACATATAGATAAGCCCTTCATCACGACTATCACGATATCACCTGAGTCCTCTAGGAAATGGGGGGTTTTCACTTCAGTCCAACTCAATACGGAAATACCGGCAGGATCTTCGAATCCTATTCTGGTACTTCTTGGTGTGATATCGTAAAACCCTCTTGACTTCTCCGCACTCTTATTATTTACTCAACTCCCCATCTGTAACGGTCCCTGTCCCTGCACTCGTGGGCATGTTGCGCCAAGTCGATGAGAATTGAACAGACATCCGTTGCAGCGATTGTCTTCAAGAAGTCCGATATGATCCTGTGGGCAGCCAGACTGGTGCAGAGCAAGACTCGAAAAGTCACGTATTATCGGTACGTGCATAGCCGCCTAGTGCCATGAAATGATACTCATGGTAAATTAGATCGATCTCATTGTCTCAGGCTGTTCGCCCAATGCCCATGCTCCCGCCTCCGTTATTGCCGAAGCTAGATGGCCCCGGCGGATTGGTGACCATATGGGCTCAACACCACAAAGCCCGCGTTCCTCGCACGCACACCTCTTACCTAGCATGCCGTTTTCACTGTCACGGTCATGTAGGGTATGGCTGAGAACCTGAGTCGCCGCGGTGGCGACGGCCCGCAAAGACGATATCAAGATTACAGGGATGCACATAGAACGCCATGCTGTACCTGCGTCTGCGTCACTAGTCAAGATTCAAGAGTACAAGCGCAAGGAACGATCGGAATGAGGACAGGAACTTGAAAGGCTGATGTCCTTGACGTGAGACTCAGGATCCAAGTGGGCGGGTTAGGATCAAGGCACGGACAAAGGATTTAAGCCCTTCGAGATTTGCAGGTGGCAAGTATCTGGAATAAGTTCTCAACTGTTTATTGTCATCTGCAGTTTATTGTTACATACCCTGCATGTTATCGCACCATCGCCCGGCCATGACGGAAAGGACCTGGGTCCTGGTGTAGAATGCATTCATTGTACAGACATGTACATATGTACATTAGGTACCTACCTAGGTAGGTCCGTACACCGATTAGGCACTGTACCCACACGGTACATAAGATAGGTATGTATACCTCCTACATGTAGATACTAGAGCATGTACAGCCACGCGACACTTTGGGAAATGCAACAAGTCCAAATTGGGCGCAGCAAATGACTTCTTCTGCACCGGGGAACCGGATGCTTCCTCCCGGCTAGATGTGACGCTGAATCCGGCGTCAAACCATGGCTGGGTTGGGTTTCGGCATAGCCGAAGTCGCTAATGCTGCATGAGCATCTGCATTTGGAGTCCTTTCCATTTAGATTCGATCTGATCTCAAGCTGCATTCCCCTCCCAGCTTAGCACTTCTGGGCCTTGTGTCCGTAGAAGCCACCAAGGATGCGACAGGATCGGCGTCGTCTGGCTGCTGGCTCAATCAGAAATTCCCTTTTGCTCGCTAGTAGCTTTGCCGTTTCGTCGAGGCTTCCTTTGTCTTGGTTCAGCCGCATGACACGGTCGCCACAAGATCCCACAAACAGGAAATCACGTTTTTTGGGGCCAGCCGCTCGTTGTCTCATTCTTTTCGAGTCAGGACTCAGCCAACTTTCTCGCTGACTAGCGTTGCCCAGCCCGTTACGTCAGCTCACGACAACAAGTAGTTGGCCTGGTGCAACGCAGTTGGCGCGGAATACAAGACTCATATTAAGGCCTTTCAGCACAAGCTCTTTTGCCCCTCTGCTTGTGTTACCGAGTTTCAATCGTTGGCTTTGGTGTTAAAGCGATCTACGCTGCGTGGTGGTACAGTGTACTACATATAGCCAAAGACCTTCGCGGTTCCTTGCCAGCTGGACAAAGGCATAGGTAACACGAATGTAGTCAGTAACACCAAACACCAGACAAGGACCGTTTTGTCAGCCATTCCGAACCAGGTATTTGGCGTATACGAGACTCGCGCGTGTAACCAAGCTGCTCAAGCCGATAGCCACTTGGCAGCCACCACAAAACGACCACATTCCTTCCCTCATCCATCACGTGCGATCATCAAACCTCACGAACGCATCTTCAAGCACCGCGCTCAACTCAGTCTCAGCCTGGAATTCGGAAATCGGAAATCTGGGCATCCGCCCGGGAAGGAAGCAAAGAGTCGTCGGACGACTCGTTTGTAAAATCCTCAATGTTGAAGTTGACGGCGTCTTCACATCCTCACATCTGCGGCGCGCTGCCCTAGCCAGGGAGGGAACCTGCAACCGAGTGATGGGAGACACACTGGGTCCTGCTCTGCAGGTCATCGTTTTGGTATGTTGAGAACGAATCGTTACAGCGTTGCGCACAATTTTAAAGGCATGATGGATCTTATGAGCTAAACACGACGCTTCTCGTACGAGGCGAGAGATAATGCCGGTCTATCTTGTTTCTGCCCAACCCACCACTTGTATCCCAAATGCGATACTGTCTCTCACTTTTTCTCCATATCTCTTTCTCTCTATCATCTCTCTCTCTCTCTCTCTCTCTTTCTGTCTCTCTCTTTCTCTCTCTCACACACACATACTTTTCTTTATTCATTCATTCCAACTTTACTCATGACAGATACCTGAAAGCTAATCCTTCTCAGGGCTCAGGAGGAGGGCCTCAAGAATCCAACACCACAGCGTTCCTAGTCCGCGCTGTTGATGAGAACTGGTCCAAAGGATCAATAGTCGCCGTTGATGCCGGCGTGCATTTGTCGGCAATCACACGCCTTATCGAAGAAGCGCACCCATCGCCGCCGCCCTCTAAGTTGCCCTTCAAACTTGATAAAGGCCCCTTTTCGGGGTTGGAACTGCCACATGCCTCTGCTGGCGCAAACGCGGCTTATGTCGCACGCTCTCTCATAGACGCGTATCTCATTACCCACCCGCACTTGGACCATATCTCAGGTTTTGTCGTTAACACGGCCGGGTGGCCTGGGACCCGACCAAAGAAGTTGGCAGGGCTGCCAAGTACGATTCTCGCCTTCAAGAACCACATTTTCAACAACGTGATATGGCCCAACTTGACTGATGAGAACAACGGGGCCGGGCTGCTCACGTTTCTGCGACTCGTCGAAGGGGGCAGTCCGGCGCTGGGAGACGGCGAGGGCAAGGGATACACAGAAGTTTGCGATGGACTTCTGGTCAAAATCTGGAGCGTCAGCCACGGTCACTGTATCGAGAGACACCCCCACCGGGGCTCAGCGTCGAGCGCATCACCACGATACGGCAGCCATGACGGCTGTTCGCAAGCGCCGCGAAGGGACTTGTACAACCACGCATCATCACAGGCTGCTTCACGAAGCCAGACACTCCTTGGCCCCGCGGCCATGCCTACGGGATCATCTCCGTTTGGCAGCACTTGCGAACTGGAAAAGGTGTGTGTCTACGATTCAAGCGCATATTTCATCCAAGACCAAACACATCGTCGAGAGGTGCTCATTTTTGGAGATGTTGAACCAGACAGCATATCACTGAGTCCTCGAAATGCGCAAATATGGCAAGAAGCAGCTCCCAAGATAGCCGCCGGCACCCTGGCTGCCATCTTTATAGAATGCAGCTACGACGACTCTCAAAGCAACGACAGACTATTTGGGCACATGAAGCCATGTTTCATCATGGAAGAGTTGCGTGCTCTTGCAAACGAAGTGGAAGCAGCTCGACGGATGAAGACGACCGATATCAGAAAGCGGAAGCGGGTCAGTCTGGATGGATCCTATCATGCCCATCGGCCGTGCTCTATACGCAAGCAGGAGCCTATACCGGAAGACCCCATGTCACCCAAGTCCATTCCGCCGACGATAGCGACTCCGGAAACGACGCCCGGTTGTAGGGAAAGAACGAGGATAGGAAACCACACCCCTGATACGCCTCATCTTGCCACACCGACGGGCGAGCTTTCGCTCCAGGACATGGAGCCTTTGCCGTTGGTGTTGCCGGACTCACATCGGCCGTTGCAGGGGCTTAAAGTGATCATCATTCACGTCAAGGAGAAACTAGACGACGGACCACCCGTCAAGGATAGCATATTGAGGCAGCTGCTAGAGCACGAGGCAGAAGCGCATCTGGGCTGCGAGTTTATCATCTCGAGTTCGGGAATGAGTTTATATTTTTAGTGATTTTGGATGGCGTCTACATTAGAGTATTGCCCGAAGTGGATACCGAGTAGCATTTATTGGAAGGAATGGGTGTTCATTTTTGTTTGTATAAGAAGCCGAGACGACATGACTTGCATAACGAAGTATGAACTTTCCCCGAACAAATATCATCATTGGCTTTTTATATGGTCTAGTTCCCGGATTTACCTGCCTGGCTCTTGATTTTCTCCAGCCCAGCCTGCCCGCCGATATCGTCCTCGAATTTAGGCCTCGGGAGCTCAAAAGCCTCGTTTGTTCTGCTATATGTGATGCCGCCCATGCGGCCGATGGGTCGAAGAATCTAGATGGCGTTAGTGGCAATATAGGCAGTGGCACTGTGAAATTAGGTATGTAGTCTTCGTATCTCCTGCGACTAGAAACAAGACGCAACAACAAACAATCGCGCAAAGAAAAGAGACAAAAGAAAAAGGGTCACAGCAAGGAGAATACCAAAGAAGAGAAAACCAGTAATTAACTTGGTGGACCGTGGAACGGAAAAAAAATAAGAAAAAAAAAACCTACAGCAGGATCAACCATACTCCTCTCCTCATCAATCCCATCCCCCCTAACCCAAAACCTCACCCCCTCCAACACAACCATCACACCCGTCTTCTCCCCACCCTCCCGCCGACTCTCCCACTCCCTCACACTCTCAATCTTCACCTCCACACTAAAGACCGCCTCCTTCACCCGCGGGGCCTTGACAACCTCACAATCAAACACGGGCGTCAGACCACTGACATCCCACTCCGAGACCCCCCACGGAGCATCCACGCTCGTCGAATTCGCGGCCTCGAGAAAAGGTTCGCTGATGATGTTGATGACGGCTTCGCGGGTGGAGAGCAGATTTCGTAGCGAGTCTTTCGGGTGGGCTGTCGGGCTGGAGAAGCCGATGACGAAGAGGGGAGGATCGTGGTGGATGAGGTTGAAGTAGCTGTAGGGGGCAAGGTTGGGGCGGGAGTCTGAGGAGAGGGTAGAGAGGAGGGCGATGGGGCGCGGGGTGATGGCTGAGATGAGGAGTTTGTAGTTGAGGGAGGCTGGGCGGAGGGGATCGTAGGGATCGATGGAGATGTGGTTGGGAGGTTCTTGGGAGGAGGAGTTGGTGTTTGCGCCGGAGCCGAAGGTCCAGTTTGTGTTGGTGGTTTGTGTGAATGTGAAGGGGGGATTGGACGGCCGCGGGCGAGAGGCCTGCACTTTTTGGAAGTCGGGATGGGGCATTGCGAGAGAGGTTCGTGGTGTTGGCCGTGGTGTTGGCCGTGGTGGTTTTTACTACCTACTTGGGGGTCCGTGAAGGAAGTCGGGCGGTTTATAAATAGGGATCAGAAGCAGACACGGGGAGGTTTGTATGTACTTGACTGAATTGGGGTTTGCGTCAATGTCCATGACAATTCGATCCGATGATATGACGTGTGTTATTTATAGCTGTGGAGAACGAAGCGGCTCGCAGCCGAGCCGTTCCGCGTGCGGTAGTGCTACCTGTGCAGCGGGATGCAGAGTATTGGGAACCTCTGTAACTCTTGGGCGATATTTTTTACAGAGGAGGCCCCGATTGCGGTACTTCTGGATGCAGTAGATAATGACAATATTGAATAGAGCAAGCGATGCTCGAGTGGCCGAGGGACTTGCAAACAGTAATGCACGGGCATGGTCCACAATGTGACTGATACTGGACTTGAGCCATATATGAGGTAAGTACCGAGCTCGTGAACGGGTGAACACATGAAGTTGTAGATCGGCCGGTAAGTATAGGATATCACTCGAGACCACTCATTCACGAAGTCACGGATCAAGGCAGTGAAATTTACTAACCAGAGCTCTGATGATATATCGCGAGACCCTATAGCAAGCTACAGCGTAAATATAATTGATTCCAGAATATCTTCAAACCTTATCAATAATAAATATAACGCGTGAGTCCACGGAAACAGATCTTCTTCAAGCTCCAGACCAGATTTCTAGTACTTAGACCCATCGTGCGAAATAACAACCCCCCCCCCCCCCCCCCCCCCCCCCCCCCCCCCCCCAAGACTACCGCCTAATATATTCAATCGAAAAAAACAACTCCATCATCAACATCGGTCGGTCCAGGCCTATCCGCATGCTCCGCAGACACCGCTCACCAAGCCCAATGACGCAAATACCAAGATGTAAAATAAGTAAGAAAAACACGTCAAGAAGAACAAGAACAAGTGCCACAATCTGTCTCCCTCTGCCCTTTCGTTCAACGCCGTGTCTGGGACGTGTCGCGTACAACATTCTGTAATTTTTCTAGCCGAGACTAAGTCTGTAGCCTGGGATGCACACATGGTTGGGTGCAGGGCATGCCTCGCGTCTCCCGCCCCGTGTATGTATCGCCATTCGTTTCGAGCTTTTCGCGCGTTTCGAAATCTCACTCGGTGACCCTTGTTCTTTTATCTTTGCCCCATCTCCATTCCATCCTGGTCCTTTGGCTGCTTCGGGTAATAAAACGACCTCTGCGCCGGATCCTGTGGTTCTCGAAGCGGGCTTGATCCGGGTCGATCCAGCATGAGCAAGGGTCCTTGTTCGCTTGAGATCGCCAAATGGATCTGCCTTGAAATTCGCCTCTGCCTGGCAGCCAGAGCAACCTTGTTTTATTTTCGCGGTCGTTCGTCTGGGGTCGCAACCTCGACTTCGATGGGGTAAAGACCGGGCGTAGCGACAACCAACAACTTGTTGTCTTAGCCCATAAATTTCATTTTGTTGTCTACTTCCTCTGAGAATCGCGTTAGTCAATCATGTATCACCGTGGGAATATGTGTGCAAGTTGAATTGTACGGGAAGTGCTGTACAGAAACCTCTAAGTGACTTACCTCGTAGTCTCACTTCATTCAGCCGCTCGAGTACGTCTGGCGGCTCGTCTCTGCCAAGAGCATGTCCGTCGTGAGAGAGCTGAGCTCCTTGGTCATTGTTGCCATGTAGGCCAGGCGTTTCTGTACGTCACCAATCTGCTGCAGACTGCGGGCATCATCTGGCTTGTTCAAACCGCGGACAATCTCCTCGACGACTTGTCTCTGGTCGAGCCACTGTTCGAGGAGAGGCTTGGCCGGGATGTGCTTCGGCACAGCAGGTTCTGCCACGGGCATTGACTTAAGAATAGCCTTGCGAGTGGAGTTGGCTGGCTCGGCAGCCTCTGTCTTTCTCTTGCGACCCTTTACAGATTGAGCGCTGCCGCCGGAAGGGGGGGAACCGTCGACGCTGCCGTGGTCGTTGTGCACGCGCTTCATGTGGTCTCTCAGGTTCCACTGACGGGGAAAGCCATTGCCAGGAACGGCACGTTCGCATCCATCGTAAACGCAGAGGAAGGGCTTGTCGCCGTGCCCGTGCAATCCGTGGGCTTCGCGCTCGTGTCGGAGAAGACAGGCTGTAGATGAGAAGCGGGCACCCTCGCATGACTCGGCCTTGCAGCGATAGGGCTTCAGGTGTGAGTCGACAAACTTGCTGTAATGCCAGAATTGTTAGAGGCTGAAGCGGCAATATCCGACCTTCATCTACCAGCATACGTGTAGGCGAAGAGTGGTGGGTAAAAAGAAGAGCATGAGGGAAGAGAGGTTAAGGGGGGCAATTGCTCACTCATAGTTGCACTTGAGCTTCTCGGCCTTGTGGTTGCAGCTCGCTTGCCCCTCCCACGGGCAGTGAAAGAGGCCATCAGGTCCAGGAGCGGCGTTCTTGTAAAGCTCGTGATCACGAGCAGAAGACTCGCCTTCACTTCCGTGTCTGCGGGGAGTGAATCCGGTGGAGATGGTCAGGTTGCCGTCATCGAGATGAATCTTGTCCTGGGTGCTGTCCGAGCCCAGCGAGATATTGCGTTCCGCACTGACAGAATTTGAAATGTGAGACAAGCGCGAGGAGGCATAGGCTGGTTGGGCTCCCGGATGGTGGACATACCTAGGCGAGTTGCCAAGAATCTCAGGGGAGTGGGGGCTCAGCGCTCCGGGCAGCCATGTGTCGTCAATAGTAGCAGGGGAGGATGTGCGGGAAATGGAGCTGGAAAAGCAGTCCCAAGAGACTGGTGATGAGTTGTCTGGCAAAACAGAGTCAGGACCCAAGTGCATCTGAGCCGGCATCATGTGCATAGGCCCGGACTCAGGAATGGTAAAAACACCGGCGGAGGCAGGAAGGCTCATGTTCATGTCAATGCCAAGGTCGGACCAGTACATGTGCGGATTCGCGCTGGTGACATCAGACACCAGAAGACAAGAGTCCATTCCGGTCAGAGGTCCAGCAACAGTGTGGGCAAACCCGCGCGCATTACCTCTGCTCATGTGAGATGATTGAGAGAGAGACGAGCCAGAAGATTGGCTCGAATCTGCTCTAGCCATGGCTTGCGCCATTGACGATGAGCCCTGTGCAGTGATCCTGGGATTGTTCCAAACGGAATCCATGATCTGGGTCTGTTCCAGCCTTGATCCTCTGGGTGTGGTATGTCCAGATGTGAAAAGGTAGTCCTCGGCTTCTCCAGAGTGGCATGATCCATGGTCCGAGTAATCTTGAAAATTTTGGGATCCATCTCCGGCGGTTTGCCATGATCCATTCAACAAATCAGTTGAGGATTCGGTGTGAGCAAAAGAAAACATGGCAGCAGTGTTTGCAGTCAGTGATGACTGGGGGTAGCTGTGATCGCAGGGCTGGTCAGTATGCAGACTCTACGATCCATTTGGTCGCTCTTGTTTACTTCGATTTCGTTCGGGTTAAAAAAAAAAGCAAATGAACAGCAAGATAAAATGAAAAGTAGATGAAGACAGATAGCAATATAGTAAAACAACGTGATCGAGAAGAACAAGAAAACAAGACCATCGTGGAATCGGAATCAGCGTTGGTCTGGGTCAAGGTCAGTCTATGTCTTCGTCGAATATTCGCGATACGGACTCGACAGACGCAGCTGAGTTAGGTGCGACCTGACTTCGAAATCCAACCTCGTGACCGGTTCCAGGTCATTCATTGCAAATCCAAATGTTGTCACGAGAACACAGGGTCAACTATGGCTCTGATGAGTCGATCCGCACTGAGGGGTCGGTATTCAAGTCCTTAAGTCTTGGGCATCATTGATCATCCGGCATGGTGTCGACGGGTTAGCATCCTGTGGGAGATGGGAATTTGTCCTACGTGCCAAGCTGTCAACCAAGGCTCGGATATGGGTGAGTCATGGCTGTCGAGACAGCTGGCACAGCAAGACATTGTCCCTGTGGAGCGAGCGTTGAATTGAAGAAAAAATTGACGATTCCATGTGGGCATGTCCATAACACCCCCTCCATGTCTGCTTTGTGTCCTCTGAAGGCGTCGGCATGCAAGGTCCCAAGTTATCCAGTACTATCATCACGGGAATCCTGTGTCCATGGGGACATATGGTTTTGTCCAAGTTCGCGGGTGCGATTGTCCAAGTTCGCGGGTGCGATTGTCCAAGTTCGCGGGTGCGATGCAATTAAATTAAATTGCGAGAACTTTAAGTTCCTTCTTTGACGCTTACCAACCGTCAAGTATCGAGTTCAGATTGGGGCAATCCGCGATCCAAATGGAATATCCTGATAGAACGTATAAATTGGCAAGAAAAAAATAGCAAAATACGCGCCAGAGCAAGCTTGTAAAAAAAAAATCCATGGTTCGAAGAAATGGCTCCTGTGCAAAATGGCTCCTGTGCAAAACAAAGCAAATGGTCCCGGAGTCAAAAGAAAAACAGTCTCACTCATCATGCTTTTTGGACATGGATCTGTCAATGTTTTGCATATGCTCCTTGCCCGGCTCGGGCAAGTCCTGTATCCTGCAAAATCCCCAGTCCACTAGTCCGTGAGTTTGACTGAGGCTTCTGTGAAGTGAATGAAATAGCTCCGAGGTCCTTCCACAGCCTGGTGAGGCATATCCGGCGGTATCCAATCCAAGGGTTATGGGTCCAATGGTTATGACTCTCGCACAAGAAAAGAGAAAAAAAGAAATGGTACATGAGTTTGCACACAACAATGAAAGTCGTAGACAAAAAGAAAAGTGTCCTGGAAACTAAAATAAAGAAAAACAGTACCTAGCAAGTGGTTGAACCTCATCGAGGTCGACTGAGTTGTACACAGGCATGCTGGTCGGGTTTGACACAACAAGAGAAACGGGCATAATGTCCTGGATAACAGTGGCGTGAAGCACAGAAACTCCCGAGACCAGAAACGGATCAGTGGCGTTCAAGTGGCAGCACAATGGAATCCCCTCTGGCAATAAATCAGACAGCTAGGAGCCAAGCTCCCTAGGCGCAGGTAGGCAAGACGAAAGTCAATCCTTCGGAAGGCCTTTGTCAGATGGTATAGTGATCCCTTGGGCTGGTGGTTCTTTGGGCGTCAAGGTTTGGTTTGAGATAAATATGAGCCAAGCTCAAGAAGGGGATATGACAGTATAGAAGAAGAAGTGCTCGGTGCCGGATGCTAGAGCTTAGGCTGCGTGTTGGGCAGAAAGAAGGGCAAGAAGAAACAAGGTTAGGCCACTGGGGAACATGCGGGTTTTATTGTTGTCACGGACGTCCGCCGGCGACATGGAACAGCAAAGAACGACAGCAGGACGGCCTCACGGAGAGAAGCGCGAGACCCCACAAGAGGGGACCCAGGACTCCCAGGAAAGGCCAGCGACAGGGCTTGTCGGGGGTGGCATGAATGCGCTGGCACAGTCGCGACGAGTGATTGTGCTGGGAGGCCGGCCGTGATGCAGGGATGCCGTCGTGACCGGGTCTGCTCGTTGCTTGATAGGCGCTGCGTCAAAAAACACGGTGCAAGATGCGACGTAGTGGAGGGCATGGTGGGACGCACTGGCCGCTCGCCAGCAAAGCAATGCATCTGCGACTGCAAGACGGGCCGGCGTGAGCCCGTGACTGGTCACGGGCGCGAGACATTTTCCGCAATTTTCGCGGCATTCGTATTTTTTCGCAGAGCCCGGCTCGTCTTGCTTCTCATGCCTCTGCCAAGAACGGGGCCGACTAGGGCTGCGGACGGGGCGGGCGGGGTTTGGTTTGCTGCGCAATATGGATGAGATGAAGGAGCCTTCCCGCCACGTCGATCGAAATTTGATCAGGTCGACCAGCTTTCGTTTCCTCCCGCGAGCAACCATCGGCGAGGAGTCGAGGACAGTGCCTGCTGAAACTACCTATCGACAGCGTCAGGAGGCCATGGATATTGACTCGGACCAATGTCGGCTCCGTGACATTGACCTGTTGGGTGTGTGACGCATCCAGAGCATTTCGACCAGTTGCCCGCCCACGCTTTGCATTTTCCGTGTCGCCGCTACAGAGTGTCCGTATGTACATGACAGAAGCGGGGTCGCCAGCAAGACGCGCGAATTTCTGGACCCGTGGGATCCTCAAATCCCGGATTTCTTGGATTCTGGATGGCCACTTGTTCGAATGAGGAAGCGTAATGGCATGCCGAATCGGCGAATAGGAGCGCCCACCAGTGCCATCGTGCCCACGAAGGGAGTGAAGCTGAACGATGCGTGCCATGTATGATTTCAGCCTGTTGAATTGATGAAACAAACGGCACGCTTCTTCTCGTCTTCTGGTTCCTTTCATTCGCGTTCTCCGTCGGATGAATCTCTTCGTCTCCTCCATCTTCGCGCCTCATGCGACCAGCGACTCTGGCCCTCGTGGCAGCACCCTCAAGTTGGATATTCTCTTGGGTCAGAGACTATGTATAGTATAAGCTCAGAGTCGAGTCACGGCCGGGTGGCAGGGCGCAGGACCGACGTTCGAAGACACGGGACGGCGCGTGCAGCACGTGGCGTTCGTGGCTGGATGGCTGGCTGGGTGATGGGTCAACCGTCTCACTTGGGCTTTTCTCCCGCTTCCTTGCCTTCTTCCGTTTCTCTTCCTCGAAGATGCTGCATCGGGACAGATGGCACGTGACGTCCAACTTACCGACGCTTAACCGGCAAAACGCCGATGGTATTTCGACAACTGATCGCCGTCATCGAAGCCATCTCCGCGACCCTGGCAGATATTTTTTCTTTCATCACTGGCTTCTGTCATGAGCGTCATGGCGCTTGCCTTGCCTGACTCCTGTCATCTCGTTTGCTTCGCGCATATGGCATACGGCGAGACTGATGGATACATAGAGCTGTACATAATACATATGTAACAGCAATCACCCAGGCACAGCCATGCTCATAAGCAGTCTAGCAGAATCCCTGTTTGGCCGTCAACTCAGCGGCCGATCGAAGGGAACTGGGTTGCTCAGTCAACACAAGTGGAATCCGCTTCAACGATGCCGCGCAACATCTTCGTCGATTTCATGAGACCGGGTATAATTGGGCGATCATCTCGATGGAGCGGCCATGACCTACATACTTATGTTCGATACGCAGCCCGTGCCCCTGGAATCCTGGATCAGGTCTGACGTAATCTTAGTGCCTGACACGCCGATCCGATGTGATGTGTTGGACAAGTGCTCCGTACAGGTAGAGACCTCCACGCATGTGCTATATACGTGGAAATAGAATGTACACCGTTTTTACCTCAAGGGCCCTATTCCTCTGGTCGAGTACGGTCTGGTAAGAATGAGTGAGATCTTTTGTACGGTCAGTACGTGTAAACGCATCGCAGCCCAACAAGAGAATGTTAAGGGTCCTGATCCCCGGATCCCCGGATCCCCGGTCGCGATAATAATGCGCTAGGTAAGAGGGAAGGGAGGTCCTTGTCTGAAGGCAGGTACGTAATGCAGGACCGTAGATACATACCATACGGAGTACCTACTCGGTTCATATGTCATTGACAACGACATGACCATGTTTACGGAGTATGTACCTGCCTACCTAGCCAACCAGTGCTGGAGATCTCGTTGGACCCTCAACATCCTTTGATGTCCCCCCCCCCCCCCCCGTCGATGACGGGTGGTTGGGTTGATTATGCGCGACTCGTGAGTCGTGATGAGCTCCTCAATGGGGCGACGCTCAAGCGATGCCCGATCGCCCCGGAGCATCTGGTCTCGGGTGATATCGTTGGCCGATGGCGAAGCAGGGGACGATGACGTGACGACTCTGGAAGTGATTTAGACCATGTGGATGCCAAGCTTGGACGAAACTTGGCCAGTGAGTAAACCGGAGGCGATCAGATGAAAAGGTGGAAAGAACCTAGAAGGCACACTTTGTGCTGGGCATTCTCGAACAGACTTCTAAAGTTCTGGAATACCTACGGCTTCTGTTGGCTTGTTGACCGATCTGATAGCCAGCGGGGATGGTTTTGTGAGCGGACTGGCAACTTGCAAGGGAGAAGCTGACAGCTGGCGCCGACCGTTTGTGGATCGAGCGGTGAAGTGTACACACATCATACTGTATACATGTGGTGACGCCGAACTCGAGCAACTCCATGAGCAGCCTCATCAGATGCCTCTACTATTAGCTCGGGGAGCTTATCAATGACCACGGGAGGTATGTAGGTAGACCGTAGTCTCCGTAGGTGCTGAGTCCTGAGTCCTGACGCAGCGACAAGACAGCGGCGAGCGACAGCGGCTCTACAACAAGGCACTGGGTAGCACATGAGCAGCTAATCATTGCATGAACGGAACGGAGTGAGTACCTACGGAGTACGGAATACGGAGTACGGAGTGTGTAGAAGTAAATTCGGTCGGTTCATACTCCTCCGCAGCACAGCAAGTCCATTACAGCAAACAGCAATTCCCGTCATCACTGACCAGAGTTCCGTCAGCAGAGTCCCACCAGGACGGATCCACTAGTCATTGGCTAGGACAGGGGCCGCAGGGCTCACGCTAAGACATGCACCGGCTGCATAACCATGGAGACGCCGGACATTTGCGCCTCTTGTCATTTGCCCATTCGGCCTCTTGTCATGCATCGCGTCAATCGTCGCAGGGGTCGCATCGCAGTTCGGCTGCCGCTTGTCGGATCCTTGGGCCCTGGAGTTCGGTCCCTGCTGCTCGGTTCAGGGCAGCGGCTACAGTACCTACCCAGGTATGTATGTACTATGTACATGTAGGTACATACGTACCTAGGTATCAGGCTGTCAGGCTGCCAGGCTGCCAGAATCTCAGAACGCCAGCCAGAATGCCAATCTCCAATCTCCAATCTGTGTACATACCAGGATCTGCTCTGCCCTACCCGCTCTCCCTCTCATGATACGCCCTCCTGCTTCCTTTGCCAGCCTTGTCTCGCCTGTTTCGCCTGTCTCGCCTGTTTACTCCGTCTGCCTGTCTCCCGTCTCCCGTCTCCCTCGTCGCCTTGCACGGGCATGTGCATGTCCACTTCATCTTGGGATCGCTTGGCCCTTCACGATGGGACATATAACGTGCTACATTTCTCTCGGCTGCTACCCCTCGTTGGCCTCCCCTTCCTGACTTCTTCCCCAGCCACCTCCGCCTCGGCACGCAGTACGATCCCCATCGTCTGGTCCAAAGTCCACACGACGTCATCCCGTTGTACATCCCTAGGCGGCTGTGTCTCTCTCTGCTTTTCATCCCCTCGGCGTGTTGCCGTCGCAGAAGTGCTGCCGGGACGGACTTCAGCCGGGAGGGATATCCCAAATCATCCAGGACTATAACGTACGGATTGGATTGCCTTGCACTTAAATCTAGTGCCTGTGTCTGGCCCCGAGCGGCCACATTTCTCGACTTGGTCGCCGCATGTGGACTTTTCTTTTGGTCAGCTGCTCTTCGTCAGATCACACCGCTCCTAGCAAGCCGCCAGGCGTTATTTCCCAGGATTGTCATCGGGTTCATGCGGTGCCCAAGCCCACTGGATTTTTCATTTCTCCGAGACTTCTGCACTGGACTAGCCCGGATTTGAAGTCTATGCATGAACAAGACCGGACTTGCCCGTTCCCTGGACATCAAACACATCGCGTGTTGCGTGGAGACGAGCCATCCGCTAGCTTCACTGCACCTGGGAAACCTTTTTTCTTTTCTTTTCCTTAATTCGCGTCTGTCTGCTTCGAGGAGCGTCGACTCATTCTGCTTCCTTTGACTGTACTAGCATTGCTGGATTCAATCGCGCGGGAGACGTTCCTCTCACTTGTTTCTTCGCAGCATGATTCCAGGAACGATGCCGCCATCTACACTGGCTTATACCAACTCTGTCGCTGCCAGAGATCCGTGGAACAAATCTCAGAGGTGCGGCGTTGGGTCACAAGCGGTGTGAGACACACAATGTTCCATCGTACTAACTATGCGCGCAGTGCACTAGCCGATCCCTATGCCGGCGCTGGCTTTGGAACTGGCTTTGGTACTGGCTTTGGCACTGGCTTTGGCACTGGATATGGGACTGGATTTGGCAATGGATTTTATGCTCATCCCCAGTAAGACGCAAAGCCCGGGAACATCTGAACTGGCCTACAGTACATCGTTCGGTGAATAACGTGGACTAATGTTGGCCATAGCGGCGTCAGTCACCGTGGTAATAGCTCATATAACCAGACGGCCGTCGTGCCCAGAAACACAGCCATCGGCTATCACTCGCGCGCGGAAACCTCATCAGGTTCTAACACCTATGTCCCTCGTCCACAACTGGTAGGCGCGGCATCCATGGGCCCAATGGCTCCGGCCGTGGGTGCATACCAGAATCCAGCCAAGGCCACTTCCTGGGACAATCATGAACGTTATTCGCCAACCGGATCGCTCGAAGACATCGTCGCGTCTCCCAGCTTGTCCGACTTCTCTGTCGATAATGTCATGATGGGGTTGGGCAGTCCGAACCAGAAGCCCCGATCTGGTGGGAAGCGCGGGTCACAGCGTCGGCCGTCAAACCGAGACGAATTCGATGGCCCTCACCAGTTCCTGCAACGGCCGCCTCAGGAGGTGATTGATATGCAAGAGCGGGAGCTACCACATCTACCCACCAACCTCCATGTCCAGGAGCAGGATACCGTATTAACCCAAGTCAACGACCGACTGTCACAGTGCGCCTTTGACTTTGTTGCCAAGTACCAGTTTCCTATTCCCCTCACCCAGGATATGAGGCCGGTAGAACGACCACAGGACCGAGAGTGGACCGAATGGGTGTACCTGCTTAAAAGACTGGCCACCAAGAGACGTATCCCCGCCAGAGTGCTGTACAACGGACAGATCAAACAGTTTGTCACCATTCTAGAAAATTCGTTAGAGATGCGCCACGCCGCTAAGCACCAGAGCCGTCCGCTGAAAGACGATCGGAACATTCTGCAGCTCATCTCTGCTGGGATTCAGGTCGCCAAAATTCTCAAGGACGCATCGGCTATGGACTACCTCGATCGACTGTACATCGACACAGAGAGCAGGATTCAAGAGCGCACAAAGAGGCGTTTCCGATCCTGAGTATTGTCGACAACCATCACCACATTTTTTTTTGGAGAAATGAATATAAAACCAACAGTAGATCGCCCTTGTGCGGTACAAGTCTATCTGAAATCTACCCCAGGACGAAAAGATTTCTCATGCATCGGACCGGAGATACGAAAGAACAGCAGTCGGGCCATTTTGAGGCCTTTTCCGTCCCCCTACAACCATGTTTCTTGTTGTTTTGATTTGACACAGCTACGCAGCCATATACCTATGGAAAGGGGGGCAATACGACACTCTACAGCCACATGGTGAAGAATGATATGCCTTACGATGACGTCTCATAGGTCTTTTTGTACATGTGTATCTTTTTTGGGGGGTCTTTTAACACCCTTCAATACGGCTGAGACGCTCGTTGCGAAGGGGTTTGCTTTACGTCACCAATGTCCTGTGCGCAGCCAGGAATTCGGCCATGTCTTTTTTTTCTTTTTTATACCTTTTCCTTTTCCTTCTTCTTCTTCTTCTTCTTCCTTTCTTTCTCTTGTTTCGATGGTACAGTACTCACGCGGGTCCTGGTCTACTTGGCGTGTGCTTTTTTTTTTTCATAATGTGCTCTTGGTGGATAATCTGAAAGCAATTTTCTATTGAGGGATTGTACCTTACTACCTTGGCAGCACTGTCACTTGTGTTTGTGGTTGGTGTCTTGTTGAGACATTGTGGTCATCTGGAGCGGTTGTTGGAGGAGGGCGCAGGCAGCATGGCAGGTTCAAAGCCAGATCTGCGAAATGAGTTGGCCTGCACAAAGCTGTGTGCCATACAAGATTGCAGAATATTGTTTTTGTCATTTGTCATTGGCCATTTACATCTTAAGACTTACACTATAATGAAACTCGGAACTAAGTTCTCACTGAGATTATGTACTCTTATTTGAAGCAGAGGTTTGTCTCCTCGTAGATAGATATGCAGAAATTAGACTACTCTTTGTCATGTCGAGGTCACTCGGTGAGCTTATCTTGACGTTGGAATTCACCGGTGATGCCCAGCCACTGGCTCAGCCCGCTTGTGCGCTTATCCCATCCAGTGCTCGGTGTTCCATTCTGGCTTAGCGCCACGCGCTCCACCGAACTCCGGAATCGAATTGCATGTTTGTAAGGCGACTTGCGCAACCACACAACTCCAGCTTGTTGAGGGGGTTCTTTTCCAT
This sequence comes from Claviceps spartinae, assembly GCA_018360215.1. NCBI lineage: Eukaryota > Fungi > Ascomycota > Sordariomycetes > Hypocreales > Clavicipitaceae > Claviceps > Claviceps spartinae. The sequence continues at coordinate 34,000 of SRPX01000108.1, read as the reverse complement.
TTCAACTCGCAGACTCCCCCGCCCTTTTGAGCCATGTTGGTTACGATGCAAAGCATAACTGCTCTCTCCCGGATGCTGTCAGAGCGAGATTCCGCGAAAGCATCAGACTTTGCCAAGTAGGCAGCATAAGAACAGGACTAATATAGTCATGAGCTGCCCTTGTTGATTGAGCAAGAGACGACGGGACGTCAGGACCGATTTATTACGCGACAAAAAATATCACGATTCACAAAGCGCTTTTCAATTACTCACCACGACCGCAGAAGCCGGCTGAGCTGCCCTTTGTCCAATCCAGTCGTCCGCCCCAAATAAATTCTGGCTCTCCCCAAAAAGCGGCATCTTGTCAAGGATCGGATTTCTCTGAAAACGCATCATTGAGCTTCCTAGACCTTGAGATCGGCCATGGCATCCGTCACTTCTCACAACAACAATGACACATCCCCACACTCAATAAGCTACGACTTTGACCTTGGCTTTGATAATCTCGACTTCGGGGTTGACTTTGATTTTGATTTTGACTTCAACTTTGACTCTAATACCACCGGGGACGACGAATCATGGCAGCAACTTGATGGATTCTCCAGCGGTGCGTCCGCACAAGGATCGGTAGGATTTCTTCCCAGTCCGGCGACTGGGAGCTTGAATGGATATGGCTTGGTTGGATGTCCTGCGCGGTTGACGCCGCCGGAGGTGTTGTCTGTGTCGCCGCTGTTGCTAGGGGACATGGAGGGGGCAATATCGTTGCCTGGAGGCGAATTGTTTACGGGACTTGGTGAGGCTCAGAGCGAGTACTTCATGGGGAGCTCAGTGCCGGAGGTCGTGGCATCGGGGCCGGATTCAAGCAGCACAATGGAGTGGGGGCCAGCGGAAGGGTCGAGAGTGGCATCGTTCTTGACGCCCCCCCAGGCGTTCATGTCCTCGGGGACAGCGAGGCCATTCACGCAGGGAGAATTGCAGCAGGATTTGCATGGTGAGTTCGGAGAGACTTTTCAGGCCTTTATGGGAATAGAAAGTCCACTTGCGGCCTTGGGCTGTAGAGAAACCCTTGCCCCCTCGATCTAAGAGTATAAGCTGACGTATGCGTTCCTCGACGGCACCCGCTCCTAGAGATGGGGAATTTCCAAACAGACTTCATGTCCTCGATGTATCAGTCATCTACCTCCGCGGTCGGCCTCCCAGAGGAAGCTTCGACGACGATGCAGCCTCTCTTCGCACTGAACGAACTGACCGTGGCACCCCGGGATATCGACAACCAGAATATGACCTCGGGACAGAGGATGTCTTTCGACGACTCGAACACGTCACCTCAGTGGAGCATATACACACCCTCCACCTCTTCTGTATCCTCGCCGCAAAAATCTCCAGCCGCCAAGCCCGAAGCGTCATCATCCTATTCATCATCTTCATCCTTGACAGCACCCCTCCCCATACCAAAAGTCATGGCCGGCAAAGTAGAGAAGCGCAAAGCAGGCACATACAGCAAATTCGTCATTATGACGCCAGACTCCATGCACGCTCAAGCCGGACGGCCCAACCCCTTTGAGTGTTTCGAAGCCATGCGCGCCTCCCATCGCGGCAGAAAAGGCCCCCTTGCTCATGAGGCAAAGCAGAATGCCCTTCTGGTCCGCGGTGTGGGCGCCTGTTTCTGCTGCCAGCACCGGAAAGTCAAGTGCGACAAAGAGCGGCCCTGCCAGCATTGTAAACGACTGATGATGCATGTTCCTCAGGTTGTGTGCTGGCAGTTCCAGGATTTCCTGCCTGTCCTGTTTCCGGACTTCATTCGCTCGCACTTCAGAAAGGAGGCCATGACTGCGTTTCTGCGAGATAATGTACAGGAGTGGTCCAGCGTGGAATTGGTGGACAAGCAGCAGAAGCAGCAGGCCTGCGAGGTGGAATTGTTTTCGGGGTTAAGCTTCAGCGCCGTATTGAGCGTGCAGGCCAAGGTCTTTACGGCAAAGACGTCTGAGGTGCTGCAGCACTGGCACTTGACTCCCGCGAGGGGACGAGCTGAGATTCAAGCTAGTGAGAGTGTGCCTCTGGGTGTCGAGTTCAAGACTGCGGCGGAGAGAGACGTTCTGCGAAAGAGGATCAAGGCATATGTGCAGGAGATTATTCAGGAGCCGTGTTTTGCGGAGCAGGTCACGGATTCATTGAGAAGTACGCGGCTACCGTTGAAGATTCTGAAGATTGTGCAGACTTATGCGAAACGATCTGATGTGAGTTTTTTGTTTGTCTTATCCCCCTATTCTGACCTCTACCAGCAACCCTTGAGTCCCAATCATCACACATGCTCTGCGCAAGCCAAAATAAAGAAACCCCCATGGAAAAAAAGAAAATAGAGGAGGAAAATGAGAAGAGAAAGGCGGAAACAAGGAGGCAGGAGAGGAAAACGCAAAGAAGAGCTACTTCTAACCCCCGGGAGCCTCACAGTCTCCCTTGGTCAAGCGCGCCCTCTCCATCTACGCCATGCACTACATCATGACCCGCCACCTGTGCCTCACCAACAAATCCATCCTCACCCTCCAACCCTCCGGCCTCATCCCCCACCAAAACACTCCCTGGATCACACCCCGCGTCCTCGCTCGCCAAATAAAATCCCTCACCGACGAACTCATCATGCGCGAAATGCAGCACCTCTTCGACACCTTCTCCCAAGTCCTCAAACAGAAGCACCGCCGGGAATGGGCGCCCTGCACGGCAGCCTTTCTCGTTCTCTGTCTCTTCATGGAGGCCGTAGAGACGACGGCAGGCAACTTTGCCTTGTCGCAAAACGAGATTAATCGGCGGAATGCAGCACCGCCGCAGTACGGGGGGGATTTTACGCGGAATGTCTGCCGGGAGCTGGAGAATCTGCCGTTTAAGCAGTTTGCGTATCAGTTCCATGCTATCTATCAGACACATGCGCGGGATGTGAATACTAGGTGCTTTAATCCGCTGTTTGGGCCTGGTGCTGGGGAGCAAGGTGATTTGGATGGACCGGCGGAGGGAATGGTGAGGAGTTTGAGGGAGTTGTTTTATGGAGAGAGTTGTACGTGTACTCCAACCCCGGACGAAAACTCGCGCGCGCGCGCGCGCGCGCGTGTGTGTGTGTGTGTGTGTGTGTGTGTGTACATGCACCCATATGATACGATTCCATGGTTACTAACGCAGCGTTGAGTCATACAGGGCGAGAGCTTCAATTCCTTGCTGATGACGAGATCATTCTACACGAGGACGAGCATGCGCGTCCGATTGAGAGCTCGTTTCTGTACACGGGGCGACTGGTGGCCAAGTTTCTGTTATCATTTACGAGCGAAGAATTCATCTTTGGGGGGCGGACATGATCGGCGTGGATCTTTGCCTCGAGGCGAGGTCAGTAAGCTATCGTGGCATACGTCGGACTTGCACCATCTCCGACTCCCTTTTCACTACCGGTCGCTCTCATGTTCATGACGCGAGGGGAAAGGGTCACTTCGATCAGCGGGATGCATATCATCGTGGGAGAGGTTCCTAGTAGGACTTAGTATCCTCGATTCTCTTGCCGTCGTGTCAAAACCTCGCTTGTATCATCCATTTGAAGCCGTCTGTGCAGCATGATCTTGGTTTCCAGCAGCTTGCTTCCATAACCTGGTATCGAATGACTCGTTAAATCTACACGGAGCGTGCACTCAAATATCTTGGACGTCTATTTCTGTATCAATCGGTAGGCCCTGAGGTCAGACTAGAAGTTCGTTTTCTCGCAGTACGTCCGCCATGTTCATGTTTTGGTAGATTGGTCACCTGCAATGATATGCAATGATATCACTCGCCCTGTACAATGATCACCATCCATCATTTCTCACTGTCTCTCTACATACAAACAAAGTGTGTGGCACTTGTACCTCAGGTGTCTCCTCGGGTATTGAGGCCTGCTGCTGCAGCTTCTTGATCATCTCCGACTTAGCAAGAAGATTGAAGGAACCCGGGGCGTTTTCAGCTGCATCAGCTTCGGCTCCGACTCCGGCTACATGCGTGCCCTCGTAAACAGTACCTACCTGCGCGTCTAGCAGTCGTGACTTCAACCTGAGAATTTTTTCTTGACAACCATTCAACCGGGAACCCAGTATGTACTTCCCCATAGGTTGATGACCGCCCCCCATAGAGGCAATACGAGTCACGAACCCCTTGAGCTGCCGAGTCGTTGGGGGCAGCCTAGGTCATCTTACGGTCAGAATCTGATTTACGGGTTCTCAGGTGGGCTTCCTGCTCAATTGAACACTGTGGATGATGTCCTTTAGCAATCGACGTTGTTGTTGAGCGTCTCACTCTCAATCGGCCATGAGAGGTTGACTATGGGGTTTCGTACACGACTGCAACTTTTACGTTTAGGGAGATACTGTAATGGACTGGCCAACCTAGGGCTGCTGCGAACTAGCGTCGATTGTTGTTGGAACCGTAAGGTTTAGGTTACACATATGAATAGCGATCGACTTCTCGAAGCCCAGTTCGTCTCGTCTTGGGGGCTGCCTAAGCACCCGAAATGTCGTCATATAGGCGCGACGTTGAGGACAGGTACCAGGTATGTAGCAACAAGTCATTCATCGCAAAAATGAACATTTATGGCGTACAGCGCACGAAGAGTAGAAGGCACGAGAAGCGTTCTCAACGCGCAAACAAATGTAACCCGCATGGAAACCACGTGCCAAAAGCAAAATATATAAGAGCATGTCTGCCCGATTCTAGTCCTGAAGCCACACTTTGTATCTATGGGTTCAGGGTGGAGCGGACTGGTTGTCTAGACCTTGGATTGTTCTCCCACGTACGAACGAAATGTATAGTTACACTCTTGAGCATCGAAAGCACCAAGGTGTAGGCAATTGTGGGTGTGTCACGATGTAATTGTCCAGAAGAAGGGACAAGAATAAATGAAGTCAAAGAAACACGTTTTCGTCACCGCCTCTCGCCGAGCTGTATTGGAGCCAAACCCCAATTGAGTGAGGTACAGAACCGACGTCACGCCATGATCAAGACGCGTCGAGTAAGCACGATTGAAATGAATGCATCTCGCATAAATTCAGACCGGTTTTGCTCTCAACCGTCGGACTTGGAGCCCAAACTCAAAGTGCCGGGCGAAGCAGTGAGAGTGTTTTGTGTTTGAAGAAAGGAAGAAATGCAAGAGAGCTTGGGTGATGAGAGAAATTTGTTTTCTGCTCGTTTTAGTGGACCCTGTGATCTCATCACGTGACTCCGCCATCGGCCCTTCCCCGTATAATTGTAACGCGCGGGACCTGGCTCTTGAAAACTTCTCCCTTTCTTCCTCACACATTCATGCACGATTAATCAACCGGTAATGATATCGCCAACTTGCTACCGGTCATATTTGCGTGCCAGAGTAACGGATTTCCATGACCGATGTTTCATTGTTGACGGGGAGATATTTTTACTGTCTCTTCGACTTGGTGGTGTTTCCGACAAATCTTTTTCGTTCCTTTGCGTATGCCGGGTGTTGGCAAGATTGGGTCGAGCGAAGTACCACGTGGTACTTCAATCCCCTCGTAGCTTGTGAGATGTTTGCGGCTGTTTCAGTCAGGCCTGCACCAGCTTGGACAGTGATGGCGTGAAGCAATGCATTGTAGAGACGGACACCTTGGTGTGGGCAACGTCATGATGGAACGAGAATGAAGGGCTCAATTAGAGTTGAAGCGTTTCGTTGTTGTTGTGTATTTAACACCACTGCGTCCCAGTTTTGGGCAGAGTTGAAGCGTTTCTTGAATCGTGCGCATCTCTCTAGAGTGTGTATCTATCTGTAGGCGTTTCCGGCGCGACAGGATAATTCCTGACAGCTTGCATCCTTGATACTCGCTGTCGTTAGGCGATGATGAGTTCCTTCCTAACCAAGACTGATATGCGTAGATTGACTGGCTAGAATTGACTGCGGGCGTTGCTTGGCGGGGAGCTGATACTAATGTCAGCCATTACGCAGATGCTCTTGCTTCGCCTTGAAGGTTTCTCAACAAGAGATGAGTGTTCAAATGTTGGGCATCATGGTGCATACACGCGTTACATCCGCCCACCCACGATTGCTGCCGTCTATATCCCTAAAACTTCACTATTCCCTATCGTCCAGTACCTCATAAAGATAGATAGACATATACCCTAACATTACACCCGAGAGAACGCGACAGCTTCCATTCCACTACTAGGTGCTCGGTGCTGCATCATAATACATAGCTCAAGGGGCAGAGCCACAACTACCTGGTTCCTATCTCGAATCAAGCTTAGCGAACCTAGCGATTGCGCGAATCCAGGGTTCAGATGTCGAAGCCGAACCCTACTCTGGAGAACAGCAGGTTGGAAATCATCCTTTTGGCAACTGCGGTTTTCATTCTTGTCTCGCTGCTGGCAATCCTGATACTTGTCTGCGTCAGCCTCAAGCATTCACAATCGAATTCACCACACGCAGATCACACAGACACGCATCAGACACAATATGAGACGTCAAATTACGGTACCGTATGGGGAGGATCATGGAGCGAGCGATGGGATGCTGGCCCTTTGAGAACCTATCGAGACAACGAGAACTCGTGTCTTCTTGTCCGGCGACGAAGCGCACCTATCGAAGGAGACGTAATAGGGGAGATTACTAACTTCAAGAATTTGGTACCGCTGCAAATTCCAGATACAGGGGATGGTATATATCAGACGGTCGCAGACACTCCTATCACGCCAGCAATGGCTCCAGATGTCGGCAGTCAAGTCCTAGAGGGCATAGATCCTGACGAGCCTAAACGTGATGCGTCACTGTCGTCCGCCTCCAGTACAGCACGGGAGCAGACATTCGGAACTGCTACAAGACGATTGGAAAGAATTTTAAACCCAGACGAGAGTTTCGATCTGGAAGCACAGGACCCAGAAGACTTGGAGTCATAAATGAGCCATGGCAAGCTCGTGCGGTTCGTGCGGCTCTGAACTTGGATAAGCGTCGGTTGGTGGATGTATGTAATGCACTGTATATAAGAGCTTGAAATGCTTGTTTGACGAGGCTAATCATGTAGCCTTCTGCCCTTCCGAGCTCTTCCGCAAAATGTGTGCCGTGGTCTATGTTGCTTGCGCCGTTTTCTTATTGCTCTCCTTCCGTCATGATATACAAATATGCTGCCCTCGATCGCCGATGTCCATCCATTTTATTCGAATTGAAGAACACATTATGCGGTTTGTTTCTTGAGATCGCGAGCGGCCATCTTCAGATTGATATTACATTCCTCGTAGGCTCGGCCGGCACCGAAGCCAGCACCAATCAAGGCAGGGAAAGCTCGTCGCTTGAAGAGGAGTACAGAAAAGACGACGCCGAAACCGAGACCGATGGTAGACTTGACAATGAGGTTCGAGAGGCAGCGATCCCACTATATGCAGAAGACAATCCGAATTAGACGAAAATGCGAGATCGATGTTCAACTTGGGCTGTCCATACCTTCTCATTGAGGAGGGCCTCGCTAACTGGTCTGGAGATGGCGCTCGATGGCGCAGATGCAGGGGCAGATCCGGCCATTGTGACACTGGCATGGTTGCACATTAGTAATTTATAGCTGCTGTTGGGACAGAACTCCTTGTCGACTTACGTTCTGGCAGACTTGATTTGAATTGTCCTTTACGCGAACTATCAGCAGCTTCGTCAGGGGACCGTGTGCCTGTAGCTCGTGAGTCGTGACGAAAAGCAGTCGGAGTGGTATGCCGAGGGCGGTGAGGGTCCAGTCAATTCGCGAAGTGGGCCAGCTCATCGGCAGAATTTTTGGATGCGTATTAGCTTTGGACAAGACAAGCCTCGTACGGGCATCGTAGGGCAAAAGGCGCTGGCAACCGTTTTCTTTGATTATCATTCAAAAAGTCTGTTTGTCCGTTACAGCTCCGTAGGATCTGGTCCATGTCGGATCCTTGATCTCTATCCAAAGGCGCGTGGGCAGCAAAAAGTAAACGACTCAAAGATGGTATGGAAGGTCTCCCTCACCCGCGCGGTAGAAGTCACAACTGACGTCCATGCAGAACAACACGGATCTCATCAAAACCGTTCGGGGTCTGGATCAGAATGGCCCAGGAGAAAATGGTGAAAACCTACAAGTGCTGTGGAACCTTCTCATTGCCAGTCCGTACAATGGCTTTCACGCCGCCGAAGAAAGTAGTCTGCGATGGCTTCTGAAATCCATGCATGGTTCTGCCGATGCAGCCGAGACATTGAGACGATATCCCATAACTTGGACAATTCTCGATTGTGTGTTTCAGAGAATACCGTTATTTTCGCTCGCCAAGTCTCTTGCAGACCGAAAGTTTCTTTCGGTGCTGCAGCACACGCTCGAAGACGTGGCCAAGCCGACGGAAACCGCGACTTCACCGCCATCTTCCAAACGCAAGCGATCGACAACCCAATCCTTTTCAATAAAATTTCTGCGAAGCCAAGAGGGCTGCTTGAATACCGCAGAAGCTCTGTTTACTGCACTGAAGAGGCTTTTAGATCGGTTAGACAGCACGACTGAGAGATTTTCGCGAGACAAGCTAGGAGCCGAACATATTAAATCTCTGTTTTGTACATCAGCCGAAGCTGCAAAAGATATTGCTGCTCCAGCTTTAAGAATATGTCAAGACCTATTGGCTAGCGACGTGTGCCATGAGGCGACAGATTGTGAGAGTTGGGTTCGGGTCGTCACCACAATATGGGACCTTCATCTGCAAGGACCTGATGATGTGATGCAGGTTGCTGAGCACATATTTGAGCCTGCTGCGGTCATTTCAGCAAAATTTGGTGCCTTCAAAGCGTCGGGTCAGACCATCGTTCCACGCAGCTTGAAGGCAAGCTGGCTCTCTGACCTTCAACGCTTCATGTACCACAACTTTGCGCTTCCGGGCCGTGCTGCATTCGTCAACAGCCAAGATCTCGTGGCATTTAAGACCGCCCTTCAATCATGCAACGATATGGCGCATCTAGCCGTTCCAGCCTTGTACTTCTTCGCGTCAACTGCTTATCAAGACATGGCCAAAGGAGGGCTTCGCAAAAGCAATGCAGAGTGGATCAAGCAAATCTTCCAGATCTCAGAGAGAGCAATTCGAGGCCGACCTGATCGCAACTCCATCATGCAAAGCGTCCTGGAACAGGCCATTGAACGGTCTTCGCCGGTGTCTGTCGTGGATTTGCGTCGAATATGCCAAGAATATTGCCTCCAAGATAATCACACTCAATGGTCGTTGGTAGCCAAGATTGCTCAGTGCGAAACGGATGTTTTCCAACTGTCCGATGATGGTATGCGTTTGCGCAAGGAAGTGTGTGAGAGAATAGCAAAAGATGCGCACAATCAGGACGACACAGCGGCGATCGAGGATATTATTCAGGCCATGATAGATGGCTTTCGCACTCGCCGTGACCTGACAGGCTTCTTGCGTCTCTGGTTCGAACAACTATGCGAAATCGAAAATCGGAAGCTCGAGCAAACCTCGCCCTGGTTCAAGATTTTGCGGGGCCAGAGGTCAAATAAGGACTCTTTTCGAGACGCGTTGGAAATAGAAATGTCTCCTCAGCACCTAGGCGAGCTGATTGCTTGGGTGAAGGAAAAGTCGTCCGCCTCTAACCCGCAAGCGCTTTCAGTGTTTGCGTCGACGATTGCGCAATCATTGCACAGTGAACAGTATGTTAATACCGCTGGTCGCCAATTGTTTGACCTGGTGGATGGGTTTAAGGCCTCATCTTCGTACTGTGCTCTACGTTGGAGAGTCGTGTCTGCGACGGTCTCATGGATCGATCCAAGCGAACGTGGTGACATGTGGGACAAAGTCAAAAAGCGCCTTACGAGAACGGCCGGCAAGTCAGCTCTTCTGACTGCAGAATCTTACGAGGCGTTCAAATGCTGTTGCAGATTCTGGGACCTCTTTTCTCCCGACGAGCCGCATGTTGAAGAGCCGGCAGCCTTGTTCGAAGTCTGGATGAAGAGACTATCTGCCGATATCGCTTCTGTCCATGTTCTTGAGGGAACGAAGATGGCCGCGAGTATCAGCCAGGGCGTGGATGCAGAATTCGATGAGCAGATCGGTTACCAGCAATATCTCGGTTGGATGCTCAATGCGTCTAGCAGATTATCTAAACTTCACTTTGCGAGGACCAAAACGCTACCTCCTGCCCTGGAGGATGCGCTCTCCTCCGAGAAATCAAGCGCTGATGGCATCACAATTTTGTGCAAGGCCTTGCTCGGCAATGAAGTCAATCTGAGCGAGGCCAATCTCACAAAGCATTTAACAGGTCGGATCATTGCAGCACTCGAGAAATCGCAGAAAAGACACAAAGTAAAAGACTGGCCTAGTGAAACAGGACAGATGTGGATGCAAATTCTTTCCAGCATGCCGATGGACGCGCTCGACCGATCACAAAGAGAGAACATCATGATGGTACTCGCCAAACGGCCGTCGCACGCATGCGACCCGTCAACGGATGTCCAATTGACAAGGTGGAAGATGATACTCAGCCTATCTGCGAAGATTATGAAACGGCCAACCTTCTACGATGACCTCCAGTTTTTAGACCTTGTTGCTTGCTCTGAAGCACTATCGAGCTTTTCTTGGTCTCACCACGCGAGCCACAGCTTGGTGCTGGAGCTCATTGAGAGGTTTTCCCTCATGGCTACTGCTGTACTGAAGCAGATGGCTGACCACGTTGACGAACGCAGCGTCAAGTATTTCCAAGGAGCCTCCACTTTTGTGAACAACTGTGAGAAGCAATCTGGAAAATTGGAAGTGGATGATCATAGCAGGCCTGCCTTCCACATGACGCTGCTTAAGGCTCTCGCCTTGGAGCTCTCACGGTCGGCCAATGCTCGCTCGAATTCGAGTCTGCTCTCTTTGTTGACGCAGACGCAGCAGGCCCTTTCAAAATGCATTACAGACGTCATTTCGTCCTGTACCTCGGACAAGAAGTTGCTTGATAGTCATAATACGGTATTCAATCCGTTGATCTTGACCGCCATTGATGCTGCATCAGCAGCCTCTGATCTGTCTGGCCTCACAGAACTCAAGTCGTCTTCCGTTAGAAAACTCGGAAAGCGCATCAAAGTAGCGATGCAGGGTGGTGATTTAAGAGCGTGGAAGATGCACATGTTCTTACAAAAGAACTTATCGACTACGATGGAGGACGCCCAGCCTAGCGTCTTCGACAGCCTCGACAATATACCCAATGGACTTGGTGAAACGCTACTGAAGGAGCTGATAGATTCAATCACGTCAAAAATGGATGCGCCGTCCAAGTTTGGCTACTTGAGGAGGTTGGTGGACGGATTCAAAACTGGATGCAATACCGATGGTCAACTTGTTGCCATCGAGCACGTGGCTAATCAACTCATGGGTACGTGTCTGCCGAATCCCCAGCGAGGAACCAAGACCAAAGCGAAATTTACTGACAATGTGATAGCATCGCCCGATTTCCTCTTGCAGACAGAAGAGGGCTTCAATCTAAGCATGGTGCACAGCGAGTTAACATCGATGCTGCTGAAGCAGTGCGCTCACCCACATATCATCTGCCGCATCCTACGAAACCTCCTGGAAAAGCGACCTCAATGTATGAGTCAATGGAACATTGAAGTCACCCTCAGCACGGTCTCCAACCTCGTATGCCTGGAACACTCGGGCGCGAATGCTCCCTCGTACTCATGGCTCTGCAAGCTTGTCGAAGTCATCATCAAGAAACACCGCATCCGTCTCGAGGGTCATTTCCACCTCGTTCTGAGCACCATGCAAATTCTTCTCCAAAGCCTTGTCACTAGTCACTCGGAATCATCGTCTATCACCAAAGCAGCCGCCATAAGCGGGGGTTCAGACGCGGTCACAGTCCCCCAAGAAGCCCACGCCCACGTATACGCCCGGCTCGTCACCCTCATCTGCGAACCTACCACCGGCGCAGTCTCGCGCTCTCAACTCCACAGCTCCTTGGACTCGGCCACCGATGCGGCCAAGCGCTCCGCAGGAAGACACATGTATCTACTGCTCGTGCAATATGTGAAGCTACAACTCGAGGCCAATGTGTCAACACAGGTGCGCGAAGCGCTGGAACCGGCTATGAATTCTATTTTCGACATCACGCCTCCTGAGGGGAGGAAGATTCTCAACGATGTAATGGATGCTAGTGGGAGAGCAATTCTCAAGGAAATGTATAGGAGATATGTCAAGTTTGGAAAATGGAGCGGCGTCTGAGGTGCCAGTACCGAGGTCCCCCCATTTTTCCTCAAAGAAAGGATTTTATGATTCAATAGCATAGCGAATAGTTCGGTTTCTCACAAGTCCAATAATGAAATATCATTAACAGGCGAATGTACAATTCGTTTCCATGTCATAAGCAGCTTCTCTCTGTCTCATCTACTACTTTTTGTACGAGCTAGGATGGCCATGCTTCTTGCCATATGCCTTAATCTTGCCGTGCAAATCAGCCTGGACGAAGATCCATGCAAAACTGGCCACGCAGGCGCCTAACGTATCGAATACCCAGTTATTGCGGAAAGAACCGCCCAGCACTCCCACCCTCGTCAAATGGCCTAACCAGTTCACTGTGACGAAATAATCTCCATTTTCCAGTCCCCGTATAGACGCCTCCGCAACCTTCTCAGGTGTCTCCTTCGGATCCATCTCCTCCAGTATCTTGGTTACTTCCGGCTTCACCTGTTGTTCACGCTCATACCCTGCGGAAAGGATGGTGCCGGGGTAAACGACGTGAATCTTGACATTCTGGGGGTACATCAAGACCTCCTGAGAGAGGGTGTCGGCGAGGCCTCGTATTGCCCATTTCGATGGCGCGTAGGGCGCATACCCTGGGATAGGGTACAGAGCTATAACACTAGCGGTCATGATGAGGTGTTTTGGTTCCTTCGACACAGGCGCATCGGGGGAGAGCCACTGGCCCAGGATGGCCTGGGATAGCTCGGCGGTACCGTAAAAGTTGACGTCCATTTGGTTTCGGAGAGAAGCCATGTCCATGTCAAGGAAGAGCTCGGGTGTGGACGTTCCGGCAACACACCACACAATGTCTGGGGCGGCGTTTCCGTTCCACGCTGTGACCTCAGCAAGGAGAGAGGTCGCATACGAGGGAGACGATACATCGGCGGAGAAGTAGGTGAAGCGTTGGGAGGAGGGGTTTTTGGCAGCTGCCTGGATGATGTTATCAGCTTATGCTTTCGCTCAATGAGCCGCACATCTGTCACGTGGACTGTGGATATATCTTCTGCCTACCTTGACGCTTTCCAAAGCTTCTTGTAGCTTGGGAATGCCTCGCGACACAATGACGACATTGGCGCCCTTTGCGGAAAGCTGCTTCGCAACGGCGAGGCCCATGCCTTCAGACGCGCCTGTGAGGAGAACCGTCTGATGGCGCGAGTTAGTCGGCCATAGTCCGGCGCATAGGCTCAAGGGGAAGAGCTTTGAACTGAACGGACCTTGCCCTCTACGGGCAGCTTGTTTTTTTTTAAGAACCCCATATTGAGTGCGATGAGGATTGTGAGAATCGTGGGGATGAGGAGCCAAGGAGACAAAAAGGTGGGCGCCTCCATTAGGTATTATATGAGCTCAGTGGCTCCAGTCTGAAGGATGTAGATGCTTGTCGACGGACCGACGCAGAGGGCTGTGTAAGAATCGGTAAGTATAGGTCTTTTGGTCAATAATTGTTGCATATCAAATCATTGCTATGTTGACTCCTAGGAGTCTTGAGCTGTGTAACTGAAAGGCGCGTTCCCTGGAACTCATTCCTGGACTATAATTACGTGCTTAGTAATTAGCGTGGCACGAGAGGTTCATGGATCCTAGCCTCTACTCCGTAGGTACCGACGTTTGATGACTCCGTACTCCGTATGTTCCGTTAGGTAGGTACGTAGGTGCCTTTTATTGTGGCAGCGGGTCAAAATCGCAGTGTAAAGAGCCTCCATGTTCACGACCTCTTCGGTCATCTCCCGCCAGCAGTAGAGGTAGTCTATCTATGTACAGGCCCAGAAGTGCTCCCTTCTTGTATGCAACGCGATAAGTGATGTATGGCTGGACCCTACAAGGTCTGCTCCTCAAAACAGTCATGTCCATGTCAAATACACAACAACAACAACAACAACAACAACAACAACAACAACAACAACAACAACAACAACAACAACAACAACAACAACAACAACAACAACAACAAGTCATGCCCATGTCCTCCGTGGCCCACGCATGGTCAATGGAGATATCTCCACGTGCGTTCTCCATGTAGTCCTCCCTCCAGAGGGCGGCAAGACCGAAGCTCCGCCGTGTTGAAGATTCCAACGACTTGTGTCTCCCCTGTCAAATCCTGCCTCTTCCTCATCCCAAAAGAGGCGGTACGATCAAGGTCTCGGACCAAAGCTCTCCGTCCCCGATCCGGAGCCATCATAAATTTCCTACTGGGAGTCACCCATTCCGCCTCGAACATGGGTAAAAACCAAATAGATCTAACCCCCATTTGTATGACAGGAACCACGGTCGGACCTAATCGGCCCGATGCACAGTGCGACGATAGCATAGAGGTTTTCCTCCCTGTTGTGACCGCCCAAAAGGTCAAGTGACCAAGTTGCACGTCTGCAGCTTGATCAAAGTTATATAGTGCATTGTCACAGCTGCACAGACGGCACTGTACAGACCGTGACACCTGTACTAGGGTTTTTCCCCTATGATTTACCATGTAGAAGTTCTAGAACTGGGCAGCCTAGGTCAGCTCAGCTAGTGTATTTAATAATAAGATCTAACCCCCTTCAAACATTGAACAATAACCCGTTCCTGTCCAGTAGCACGACTCGGGCCCGTGCCGCCTTTGCAGACATAAGCCGTTCTCTCCGGAGTCCGGATGCACAGGGGGGGCCTTGCCAATAGCTGTCGGTTCTCCGGATCGCTACCATGTCGAACCTCGGACGGGAACTCAGTCTTGACTCTTGAGTCAATAAACCGTGCGCTTCTGCGCGTATTCCGGTCATGCATAAGTCGAATAGGGGCCATCTCATAATCTCATTTGATGGATTCCATCGATACATGCCGTAAGGTAATCTTCAGCTTCAGCCGGTACGACGGGGGCCGGCGCCGGTGTCTGCTGAGAACGGGGGGGGGGGGGGGGGGGTTCATTGGTGCATCAAAAAACTGGGAGATAAGGATTTGCTCACTGTCGCCAGCCGGTAATCCCAACATCATCTCTCGATGCCACAACACAAGCTCAATATGTCTAAAACTGATGGGATTTTATTCAAAGTGTGGCATTCGAAGCCATCGTCCCAGTTGGACAGTCAGATCTCTCAATGCAACCCAGAGGCACTGCAACCTCACCTCTGCTTGCCGCGGCCTCATTGTTGCAAGTCGACGGCGTCGAGGTGGCGTGATCTGTCAGCGGAACTACTTACAACGAGGCGACTGTATAGGGCCATTAGTATCATTATGAATATAAGATTCACTCATCCTTTACTCTTTAGATAGAAGAACTCTCTTTGAAATCATCACACTTAGGTTCGCAGGTTCATTTTGAATGAGTCCCTGATGGCGCGAGGGCACGTGATCACGCTGCTGTTGCCGTACTTGTCGAAAACTACAATACCTATGTAACAGAGTGCATATTGTATGTATATACATCGAATTGCCGCGCCATTGTTGCGACTTTGGCTTTTGAAGCTCCGAGATATCATAGTCCGTTCTCGTACTTCAGCTTCTCAGATTCGTGATCTGATAGAAGCTAAAATCAGTTATCAGCCCTCCTCTAGAGTGGTGTACTTACCCTGTGGTAGGACTGACGGAACGGTTCGAAACTCTATGCGCCCAGTATAGACGCGATGTTGTTGGATGGCATTGGAGCTACGGAGGAATGTTTCTTCAGAAATGATCGATTTTTACAATGTTTTCCAACATACACGTGTGAATTGTTGTAGTCATCGACCACATGTTCGTGTTTGAACAGAGATTTCGATGGGGAATGTTCGGTGATAGGCATTGTACAGGGCCCAGGCGTGGATAACTCGCAAGGCCCCACTGTTCACCAGTCCGAACAACCTCGAATGACAGAGAACCTCCACGCCATCATTCACGTTTGCACAGGATCATTCCTGAAGTCTTGATCCGCAAGTATGCATATGTGCATCAGCTGAGAATTAATTTGAACGGGCTGTCAGCGCAGGCGCATCTCGTCATGGCCGTTTCAGGCAGCACCGACGAAGCCAAACCTACTGTCCCCAAGTTCTCGTCCTTCAAGGCCAAGGATACGGACATCGTCACATCTGCCAAATCACGGGGCTCCAAGACAGAAGACGGAAAAAGAGGGTCCCCTAGAGGCGGTCACAGGCCCGAGACGCGAGATCATCGCTCGCGACATCATCGTAGACATAGTCGTGACACCTCTCGTTCACGACAACGCCACGAGGACTCGTCACGCCGCCGCCACAGATCGCCTGAACTGGTTGCAGAACGCAAGATACCCGAGAGGTCAACCACCTCGAGTCTCTTTGTGATTGATACGCGCGGCGATCCGTTGATTTCCAAGTACGGCGGCATCGATCGCGCCCAGATTCCATCCTACCATCGCCACGGTGGCGGCAGGGTCCTCGGCACCGCGGGCAGACTGTTCATCCACCGAGATGGGGCACGGGACGAGTTTAGTCTGCGATTTCCAGGAGATAGTGTGAGAAATTCACACAGAGATGGTCTGCGGTCTAAATCGCTTCGCATCACGAGGGACTCGATTCGCACTCGCCCAGGAAAGGTAGCGGCTCACGAAGACGAACCGCAGGACGATGGGTTCCTGCAGATTAGGAGTCTGAAGAATCGCAAGCGAGAGCGTGGACAGAGCGATTCTTCCGACGATGAGAGGCCGTCTTATCGATCCATTGAAGGGAAAGCCAAGAGTCGGACCTTTGACGACGAGTCCGACGAAGACTCATCTGAGGATGAGGAGGCCATCCACATCGAGGGAGATAATCCTCTCCAGTGGAAATCCATGCAGCTGAGCAAGAGGGTCAAGCTTCAACCTGGAGACATCGACGCGTGGTTGGAACTAGTCGATCACCAAGATGACTTGCAGCGGCTGGGTGAAACCATTGATGAGCGCGCATCTGCCAACGCAGCACGCAGCTTCTCGGAAATCAAAGTCTCCATGCTCGAATCCGCTCTCGAGAACACGCGTGCTTTGGAAGACAGACAAGCCGTTACTGTGCGCCTCATGCGAGAGGGTATGAAGATATGGCCTACCAAGACTGCGACGAAAAAATGGGCAGAGTTTGCTGGCGATGAAGAGTCTCATTTTGAGCTCTGGAGAGCTCATGTCGATTTTGCCATGACCAATATCGCTGCCTTGAATTACGAAGACGTCCAGCGGATGCTGCTCGATAGACTGCGAAAGGTATTGGCTCGCCCTTCTCCGTCAGAGAGCGACTACTCTGAAGCAATTTATGTGTTCCTGCGGGCCATGCGCTTCGCACACGACTCTGGGTACAAGGAACTGGCGATCGCATCATGGCAGGCTTTGCTGGAGCTCAATTTCTTCCGAAGTTCCGATCAGGACGAACGGTGGATGGACTTGTTTCGCGATTTTTGGGAGAGCGAGGTGCCGCGCATAGGAGATGATGGGGCGCAAGGTTGGGCGCGCTACGTGGAAGTTTCGGGACAAGTCGATGCTCCTGAACCCCAGACAGCGCACCCGACGAAACATTTGCCAACGGGTGATGTGTTTAAAGCCTGGGGCCATTCTGAACAGGCCCATGGAGAATGGGCTAGAATGCCAGCCAGGACAATGGATGATGGCACAGAAGATGATCCCTTTCGGGTCGTCATGTTTTCGGATATCGAATCTTGGCTGTTCACTGTTTCGGAATCAAGTGCGGGCGGACGCGTGAAGGAGGAGCTGATGGATGCCTTTCTGATCTTTTGCGGGCTGCCACCACGGTATCGATCGAGTGAGTGGACTCGACTCGCCTGTACAGATCAATTCACAATCCGCTCGGCTTCCATCAAAGAGAACCAATCCATCAGGGCAAATGCTGTAGATGAAAATGAAGAACTACAAATACAACGAAAAACACCCAATTTTGATGCTGGCAATGGCTCATTGGCCATGTCACCTACCGTACTCTTTTCCAGAAACAACTGGTTCAACTACTTCGGCAGGGGGTCTTCAGGCGCCGACAACCTTGCCGTGCACATGCCGTGGGTGTTTAACACGCTGAAGCAGCTGGTTCACTTGGCCGGTGTGCAAAGCTTGTCACTGTATTATCTCGGCTTCACACACGCATTTCACTCGTCCGCTCTGAAGACGACGGCAAAGACAATACTGAGAAGGTATCCAGATGCCGCGGAGGTGTACAACGGGTATGCCCTTGCTGAGTCTTGCAATGGCAATTTAGACATTGCGGAAAAGGTGATTTCATCAGCCGTAGTATCTCCATCGGTATGCACACACACTCTGTCTGTCTGACCTTGTGTTCATAGACGCACTTCCATTTTTTACTAACCAAACCTCCAGCTCTGTGAGGGGGCTTTGGGTTGTCAGATCTTCTTTTCATGGAGCTGGCTCGAGTTGGAGAAGGGTGACAAGCTGATGGCTACGGTTCGACTCTGCTCTGCAGTCGATGAGTCGATTCGCTGCTCTGCGGCACACGTAAAGTCCTTACCGCCGACCGCTGTTTTGAAGACAAGACAAGCTCTGCAATCTAGGATCCATCAGGCTCTGTACGAGGGCAGGGTAGAAGACGCCAGTTCCTATGCCGAGTGCATGATTTTGTGGTCCTACCTGACGGAGGAAGGATGTCTGGAGCCTACATCAGCCGACCAGGGCAACATATCCGCTTCAATGCGTATTGTCGAGAATATGTCGATTGAGTTCAAGTCGGCAGGATATGGCGATACTTCTGGCCATGAACGAATGCTCCAAACTGGGGCACGGATACTGCATCTGAATGCTAGCCGAGGGTAAGAAACACATGCATCAAACATGACTTGAGAAATGATTGAAACTTGAAGCTAACTTTGGCGGGTGAAGACCGTTTCGTCGAGCGTATCTGCGTGACCAATTTTCAGGGTTCCTGGAGCACTTTCCCAGTAACACCATGTTCCTCTCACTCCTTGAATGGGCGGATTCCAGCATCAGGGTCATTGATGAGACGCGTCAATTCATGTATGACAGAATCCTCATCAAGGGCCGCGATTGCATCACGAGTCGCTTCTTCTCTATCCAGCATGAGCTGGTTCGAGGGAACATGAACACCACACGCGCCGCGTATGAGCACGCCCTGTCAAGCGACGTTAGCAAGTTCAACGTGGGCCTCTGGGTATCTTACGTCCGATTCTGTCACCAGCAGAGCAGTAAGGAGTTGCGATCAAAGGCAAAGGAGGTACTCTACAGAGCACTGAGACACTGCCCGTGGTCAAAGGAGATTATGATGGAGGCATTTGGTACGGTGATTCGCGATATGCAGTCGGATGAGCTGCGGTCGGTGTATGAGACCATGGCATCCAAGGGCCTGCGGGTCCATCTTGATTTAGAGGAATATGTGGAGCGCTGGAAACAAGATCGGCTCAATCGTGGAAATTACATAGATAAATTAGATACATAGGTACCTCCTATATAAATTTCCACATAGACCAACTGACCATACGTCATTGATGGTGTAAATTATTTCGTGAAACGGTAGGTACTCCGTACTTGCAGCGGAGAGTGATTTGGAGAGCGATGACGGTGGCGGATAAGGTTAGTAGAAACTTAGAAAGTGCAATGAAAAGCCCTTCCGCGTCTGGTTTAGCCCGCGGCATCACTTCGTTGGCGGCCCACAGGCGATGGCGTTGGTTCCAAATCAGGGTCCAGGACTCCAGATCCTCGCATGCTGATCAGTGATGGGCCGTGAGTCGTGACTCGTGAGGAACAAAGCCACCATATAGGCATATACATACCTAGAGTCTTGAGTCTTGAGTCTTGAGTCTTGACCAAGGTCATTTCATCCTGTTCCTACAGAGTACGGGCCGGGGAACTCGGGAGTTCATCAACAAGGTTCAACTCGCTGTGAGCGGAAGTGGCCTGGTGATTCTGTCGGCAGGGCTAAACATACGACCCCCCTTCCTCCCGCGTGACGAAGTTGGGCCCTTCATGCCTCGCGGTCGGCCGTCTGCTTCAAGTTTCATGTTGTCTTTGCTCCTTCCGATTGGACTCGAGGACCAGAATCGCACAATCACGACCTCATTCAACGCCGCGTAGACTCTTGGCAAGCAACATCTTGTCCTGGATCATTTCGTCGTGTGCGTGAGTTTGCGTCACACGCCACTCAATCACGCTGAACCTGTTTTCCAAGGAGCGAAAAGGACACGCACTCATCTCCAGCAGTTCTTAAACAACTATCCTTCTCCTCCTGCTGAGCTTTGACGGCCCCAGACGCACCGCATCGGACGGCCTAGTATATTTATCATGTCTGGCGTGCAACAGCAACCCATTGATGCCCTGCGCCAGGCCGGCGGAGGCGCCAGCCAGGCGCTCAAAGCAACACCAACTCTAAATGCCACCGTTATCTCGTATCTGAAGCGAGTATTCTTGACACACGCCGACCAGGATAGAAAATGGTCCGCCGGTCAAATCCGTCGGTTTATTCAGCATGTGCAGAAGAACGATGATGCCACACCGGCGGCCGCCAGGCTCTTCGGCGAGGACGATGGAGAGGGCCGCATCGACGTGAACGACTTTTTGGCCTATATGACGTCTGAGGACAGTGCTATAACATTGCCGTGGAAGACGTGCGATTTGTCTTGGCCGCTACCGAGCTACTTTATCAGCTCGAGTCACAACACCTATTTGTCCGGAAACCAGCTGTATAGTGACAGCACGACGGATGCCTATACCAATGTTCTCCTACGAGGGTGTCGTTGTGTTGAGATTGATGTGTGGGATGGTTATGAGTCCGACCTGAGCTCCGAATCAAGTTCGGACGACGAAGCAACGCATGCGAGTGACCACTTGGAGAAGCCCAAAAAGCGACATGCATTTAGCAAACTCAAGCACATCATACCAGGCAGCTTATCTGCAAAGCTGGAAAAGACTTCTCTGGGCAAGGAACGGAAGTCTCGGTCTACTAGTAGAGGCGAGCTGGAAGCAGAGTCGGTTACAAGTGTGGGAGACGGCGCCCCCAACGTTGTGCCAGAAGTAGCTGCTTTCGAGCCTCGAGTTCTTCATGGCTACACGCTGACCAAAGAGGTCTCTTTTCGACATGTCTGTGAGGCTATACGGGACAGTGCCTTCACCGTCTCCGATCTACCTCTGATTATCAGTCTAGAAGTGCACTGTGGTGCTGAGCAGCAACTCATGATGGTAAACATCATGAAAGAAGCTTGGAAAGACATGCTCGTTCGCGAGGGCGAGGTCAAGGAGGGAGCTCTACCAAGCCCGAACGAGTTGAGGAGGAAGATCCTCATCAAGGTCAAGTATACACCGCCAGATGCTTCCACGACACCCGAAGCCGACAGCGGGGAAGACGACGGCTTGCCTTCTGACAAGCCACCTGCCAAAAAGCCCTCAAAGGTCATCCCGGAACTGAGCAAGCTTGGCATCTACACTCGTGCTGTTTCTTTCAAGACATGGACACAAGCTGAAGCAAGCATGCCAGCTCATATATTCTCTCTAGCAGAGAATAAGTTTCTCGAGCATCGCGAGAAACATGGGACGAAGCTCTTCTCTCACAACAAGGACTACTTGCTACGTGCTTATCCATCTGGGCTGCGCATTCGCTCATCCAACTTGATGCCCACGATTTTCTGGGGCTCAGGTGCTCAGATTGTCGCACTGAACTGGCAGCAGACAGATGCAGGCATGATGCTCAACGAAGGAATGTTTTCAGGTACGGGGGGATATGTTCTGAAGCCACACGGTAAGTCTCTTTCCCAAAAATTGTGCACGTTAGGCCTGCTTCTTCAAACTAACCATGCACGCCAAACGATAGGCCACCGCCCAAGCAGCAGTTCGGGATCTACTTCGAACACCGTGACCTACAAGACCCTCAACCTCAACATCACCTTCTTAGCCGCCCAGAGCCTTCCAATCCCCCCTGGAGATAATTCAAGCAAAAGTTTCCGCCCCTACGTCAAGACGGAGCTGCACGTGGATGCATGCAACTCACATGCTCTAGGGCGTGCATCCTCCACCGACAGCCGTGATACGTCCATTCGACACAAGGCCCGGACCAGGACGCACAAGGGCACTGACATCGACCTTGGATCACAGCAGATCTCCTTTCCCGAAGTCGACGGCATCATCGAAGAATTAACGTTCGTGCGATTTATGGTTAGGGATGATGAAATTGGTATTGATGACCTGTCGGCGTGGGCCTGTGTGAGACTGGATCGTCTGGGCCAGGGATATCGCTTTATTCATCTGTTGGATGCCAAGGGCCGACTTACTGAGGGCAATATCCTGGTCAAGGTGGAGAAGACGCTGACCGAAGACAGTGTGCCCGTGTAGACGATGCTTACACATGGCATGCTTCATGTGTACGGTGAATACCGGTAGATGTATCGGGGCGTGCAACGAGGCAATGAGGAGGAGGCTTCGTTACTGCAGCCAGATGAAAGCCTCGCGCTGCTTATCCATCAGTCGGCACGAGCCCATCACGATATTTCGCACAACCAGTAGCCGTCCAAGACCGGTTCAGAAACTAGACACGCTTCACATGTCGAAAGCCCTGGCCTGTATTCCTATTTATACGTACTAAGAGTATATTATAGACCTTTTTGCTTACTTCTCGAACAGTAGCCGCCTAGCAATCACCTTTATAGATAATTTCAAGCCATTCGATGTAGTGCTAGCGAAGCAAGTATTTCCCAGTTGGATCAACCAGACCTAATAAGTCTATCTACCTAAAGAAACAGCCCACACAATGACTCCCGCTAGTCATCCACGTCGGCTCATATCAGACGAGCAGCACTATGCCGCAACGTCCCAGCCGCTATGATATCCAAGAACCGGCTTCGTGGTAGCTCACGACAAACCCGATAGGGGAGAAAGTATTGGAAGGTAGCAAGAGGCTGCGGCGATTCACGCGCTGGTAGCTACAAGCCGGACGAGAAGCGAAATGTAAAGACTTGTGTAGGTGAGAAAGTACATGTACTATCCGCGAAACAAACCTACGTTGGATTGAACTGACTGCGAGCCAACTGTCAAGATTGTCACTCTTCTACAAGGGCACTGTCCACTCCAAGGCACCGGAAACGTGGTTCATACTGCTCCAGTGACCTCAAGTCAATCACTTTCGACATTTGCATCTCTTGACACATCATTTTACACTAGTGGTGGCACAGTTGTGTATATACATCCAAGTGCCCTATTCCTGTCTTGACTCTCAGTAGTCATCGCCACTCCGCCCCTGTCGGCTCCGTCCCGTGTCGGTGTTCTGACCACCTCCGAGAACATTGCTGACTTTGTCGAGGATGTTTCCAGCGGTGCTGCCACCGCGGGAATTGTTGTTGTCGTAGTCGTCATTGTCATCTCGCCCGGATGAGCTCAAGCCTCCCCCAGTGCGGTTGGAGGAACCATAGTTGTCGCTGCCGCCGGTGCGACCGGAAGAGCCGTAGCTATTGTCGTCATCTCTGCCAAATGAGCTCAAGCCTCCGGTACGGCCGGTGGAACCGTAGCTGTCGCTACCACCGATGCGACCAGATGAGCCATAATTGTCGCTACCACCGGTGCGACCAGATGAGCCGTAACTGTCGTCATCTTTTGTAGATGAGCTCAAGCCGCCAGTACGACCAGAGGAACCGTAGTTGTCGCTGCCACCGGTGCGACCAGATGAGCCGTAACTGTCGTCATCTTTTGTAGATGAGCTCAAGCCGCCAGTACGACCAGAGGAACCATAGCTATCACCACCACTGGCTCGGCCAGAGGAGCCGTAGTTGTCGTCGTCGTTTCTGGAGGAGCTCACGCCTCCAGTGCGGCCAGAGGAACCATAGCTATCACCACCACTGGCTCGGCCAGAGGAGCCGTAGTTGTCGTCGTCGTTTCTGGAGGAGCTCACGCCTCCAGTGCGGCCAGAGGACCCATACGAGTCATTGTTGCCGGAGCCGTAGCTCTCATTATCACGGCGGTTGGATGAGCCCTAAGACATGTCAGTTGGGCGATTATGGAATGATGTCTTTTTGTAAAAACATACGTAACTGTCGTTGTTACCGCCGTAGCTGGTCTGAAGCGAACGTCAGTCATGGTTATGGATGGTACAGCCCCTGGGGTTGAGAAAAAGGAATTGCAAGAGACTGGATATAGTTCTTACATCGTCGTTGTCGTTGTTGTATGACATGTTGGGCTAGTAGTGTATCGTGAGTGTGATGAAGGAATATTTGTCCCTAGATTTAGAGATGAAGTTGCCTACCTAGGTAGTTTTATTACTCTAGGCCGTTTGGGCACAAGCTTGTTTTACATATTGGCCACTTCGGAACCCCCCACACCAAGAAATACAAAGATGCCTTGATTCTGGGCCATCTATCTATGAGAGGAGGACAAGTTTTTAGGCCAGCCCGATCTGAAGCTTCTTGGACCGGCGAATACTTAGCTCTTACGCCATTGAGAGCCCTCCTTACCTGTTACAACTTACATAGGTACTCTAAGGTACCTACCTACCTAATAAGTCCTGGGTGCGCCCACCATTGCGAAGCCACGTCTGCGGGCGCCAGAGAGGGAGGTCGTTTGGGTCCTGGCCGAGCATGAGGACTTCGGAAGCACTGAGA
The DNA here is from genome assembly GCA_018360215.1 of Claviceps spartinae. NCBI lineage: Eukaryota > Fungi > Ascomycota > Sordariomycetes > Hypocreales > Clavicipitaceae > Claviceps > Claviceps spartinae. The sequence goes on along the minus strand of SRPX01000108.1, from coordinate 9,307 downwards.
AGTACTTGCGTACATGTATGTATGTAGCCCGGTTCAGCTGGAGAACTCTTCAGCTGGACGATGGCCAAGCCGCGACAAGGCAACGAAGCCATAGAATTGAGGTTTGGGGCCTCGGGATCAAACAAGAGGCCCAAGAGGGATTGTGAGCTTTTCTCCCCGAGCTACCTAAACGTGGCGCCATAGCGTAGGTATCCTTCGCGAATCTGAACGTCTGAGGTGAGTTCCCAACCTCAAGTCAGGAATGAAGTCAACGGCGCAGTGATACCGTCATTCCCGGAGCATAAAACGACGGCGCGGGGCCGTAGTTCATTCGTCGTGGCAGGCTGAGTCTTGGACGCTACCGAACAACAACGGCCCATCTCAGCCAATCGAGTATATTGGAGAAGCCCGTGGATAAGTGCGTTGGTGACGCGATGCCGTCATTTCGAGCTATGTACCAGACCTGCCAGAAATTAGAATCAAAGACACAACTTTATTTAAGGAAGAAGCTTGTCCAGGCCGGCGCCACCAAGCGGGGCCGTCGCCAGCTCAGGTCTAATACCGTATACGTCATCATGATTACCTACGTGTTCTCGTCACAGTGAAGCTAGGTACATATGTATGTTGTAAGGTACATAGTTTCCTGCTCGACGAAACTGCCCAGGTATCAGGGGTTGAGGCTCGCCGCTCGAGAGTGGTGTGTATCAACTTGGGCTTCGTTGCGATGGTAGGCAACATTGCGCGAGAATCGACAGCGCTTCTCGACTTGGTTGCCGTGATCGCTTGTTATCGTTTTATTCGTCGTGGCTCACTAAATAATTATAGTAACCATCAACTCTTCGCCCAATCTCTCCTCGCGTTAACTTCCGCGAATGGCTTCGGCACGTGTTGGAATCGCAGGACAGAGGCTGTACACGTTTAATAGTGTACAAGCCCACACAGCGAGCATATGCAGCACAATTTCAAACGATTCTCAGGAAGATGATTGATCTGCCTATTCTTTTCTACGGAATAGATCACCTTTTTTATACGTCGATATAAAAGGAAGCTAAGCGACCGGTCTATCTAGATTCTAGAGGGAGAGAGCTCATTCTTCCTATAGCATCGAGAAATGAAGCGGCTAGTCGGCTAGGACGATGTGACATCGGAATGTCTCGTCCTCAGGCTCTCACGTTTTATTGAACCTCGGAGTGTATCGTCCGACCAGTCATGAATCACAGCCACCCGTCCGCATAATTTCCAGTCCTTCTTGTCTTTATACATATTCAACTCCAGAATCTTGATCGTCTTTAATTGGCACTTCCAAATGACTCTCTCCTATTTCAGCACTCTCAGCCTAGTCCCGGGCGACTCCCGATGACTCCTTTGTCTTTGATCAAAAAGTCGCTGTATCTTTTTCATCTTCTTTTTCACTTCCATTTTAAGTAGTCCCCATTCGAGCTGCTTTATGCCATCATGCAGCCTCCCCCGTCTCTGCGAGTCGTTTGAGCCTCTTCTAGTGGACTGTAATTGAGGTCAGAGGTTCCTCAAAGAAAACTCAAGAGCAATATATCAAATCGATGGATCTCCGATCAATCCTAAGTCTTGTGCTGTGACATCGAAGTGCTAGCATCCAGCTCTTTCTTGACTCTGTGATGGTAGACTGGCTGGACTTTCGCAGTCCCAAAAAAGGATCTTGGCGCCGCTCGGCGACGTTCCCGGAGTTGCATCTGCATCCATCCAGCCTCGGCCGTCCAGCATCCTGGCTAAGCATATCGTCGTCGCCGCTATGCGACTATCACTTGGTGAGACGTATGCGAGAGAAGGAGTTCACGACCCAGCAAAGAGGCCCTCTCCCGTAGCTATCCAATCCATATCATGTAACTTATCCCTATACACGCCTTGAAAGTCTGGGTCTCATAAGGTCGCTGAACTTCTTCTCAACACCCGCTTTAACAAAAAGAAAACCTTCCCATCAAAGAAAAACAGTAACTAAATGAAAAGAAAAGGCAGCCCGTATCCGTTCGAACACGAATCACCCATCGTTCGTGATCATCATAGCCGGCTAGACGTGGCATCACCACCCAACCCCCCACTCATCATCGCCAGCTGCGGCGGCATCCCCCCCATGACCAACTCTCGACCTCCCTTGCTCCCCCACCACGCGATCCCGATCATCGACCTCTCGAAATCCATCTCTCCACTCGCAAGAACATCCCACAGCCTCTTCCTCACTGGTTCCCTCAGCCGGACATTTTGAATCTCGTGCAAGGCCCGCGCTGTAATGTCGAGCCATTCCTCCACTAAAGGCACAGGCAGGAACGGTAGAGAATCAATGAGCGTCAGAACCAGCGCGCTTTGCTCCGACATTGGGTCCTGTTCCTCTTCCTGGTCCTGCTGTGTCTCATCCGGAGCGTCTGCGGCGATGGAGGTCGGTTGATTCCGTACCCGGGGAAGTAAATGCGTGCTGGCAGTAGACAGATTGTTGCGCAGCATTTCCAACAGTGTTTCGGACAGGTGAGGGTCCATGGCTGCAATGGGATTAGGGGGCGATACCATCTCCATGACCGTTTTGAAGGCCACTCGGAACTGCCGTGGCGATATATGTTGGGGGAAAGACTGGAAGAGCTTGACGATATAGAAGGGCGTGATTTTGATGCTGAGGGCGCTGTGTTGAGGACATGAAAGAGCGGATAGAATCACGCTGTGTGCTGCTTCGAAAATCTCTGTCATGGATGCGGACATGGGCGCTTCGTGAGAGAGGTAGGCAATCGCCGGCTTGACGAGCAATTCCTCGCACGCGTCCGTGGATAGCGAAAGAGGCAGATGCTCTGCAACGTTGAGGTAGAAAAGGTCCAGAGTCCTCCCTAGGGGTGTTGATGGAATTTCGGCCGCGTCGACTGATCGGAGTTCTTTGAGAAGCGTCTCTGTGGCGAGCACGTCGCTGCTGAGAACATCGAGAGACGTCATGTACGTGAATGTGTACACTTGAAACGCACTGTTGCCGTTCCTGCTTGAAATAAAGAACATGTTGCGCAAAATCTGGAGCGATTTCGAGGCAATGTCTTGGGCCATGCCAGGCATCAACATGTGCTGATCCAGCAGACTTCGACCAACAATGGCTTGCAGAATGACTGTGGTGCTGAACATGAGCCTTTGGAAAACCTGCCACAAGAGTGGCCAGGTTGTCTGCACAGTTTCCGGACTCAATTGAGAGCCTTCCAGAGAGTAATCGATCCCACTGAGGCGGTTCATCTGCCAAGTTCCAAGCACTCGTCCAGTAAACACCAAAAGCGCATCCTGCGCCTGCAGTACGACTGACGTGTCTCTCGCATGCCGCACAGCAAAGGCCGCTAGTCTTGAAAGAGGGCCCATGTTGGCCACCAGAGGTTGCTTCTCAATCTGTTGCAGCAAAGCGCAAGACGGCGACTGTGCTGTCCATGAGAGAACGTGGCCGGGCTGTATGGTCGTCGTATCGCGGTCGACCGCTCGGAGGAACTGCGCGTCGCAAAACCCCTCTTCCCCCGTCATGGCCCAAACAGCAATCGGGAGTAGTGCGTCGCAATTGATCTGTGTTTGATGGTGTTCCGAAAGAAGGGGGAAGATAAAGGTGAGGGCGGAGACGATGGATGCAGCAGCGGCTGGACCGTCTTCCACGTTGCCTTCGAGGGCAAGATTCGTAGCCAGCACCACAGCTTGCTCCAGCGTGTTGCGCAGTCCTCCGGACAGTGAGTGTCTGTCATTTCCCTCCATTCCCATGAATACACCCGCTAGGACAAGAAGATGCTGCCAACGTCTTGACCTGTCGTCGGCTCCCTTTACCACAGCGCGAGTCCACTCCTCGCATCCGAGAACACGGCCATCACGGCCGGCCGGGCCCTTGCGCTTGGCGACCTGGAGCTCATTTTCGCGAATCCTTGTGGCGGCGGAGTTGTATATGCTGATGACTCGAAGGGCTGACTTGGTTCCGTCCTGACGATGCCAAATGGCTGGAGCGGTGAGAAGCTGTGAGGTGAGGACTCCGAGGTTTAGGGGATTCGAGAGATTGGCGAGTAGATGGACTGTGGTGCCGATGATCTGATCAGTCGTGGCAGCATCGTGTACGTCTTGAAAGTGCTGTAGAACAGTTTTGAAGAGTCCGTCCACGAGCATGGCGATGTATGGAAAATGGCTGCAATGGACACCTTGGTGACGAAGCAAGCCTAGACTTGCGTGGCAAACTTGCGATCAAGGCAGGCCAACTGTCCGTCGCCGTTCACGAGTTGGGATGCCGAGGCTCGACATGTTGCAATCTTGCGGAGTACCTTAGGTAACCTGGTACGGTGGGGCTGTTCAAGAATCTGCGACGCGTGTACAGATGTCTGTGGCGTGCATGTACCTTGCATCACTGGCGCAAATGCTTTCAGTCTCTGGATCTCGCAGCAAACAACGACCAGCCTTTGTTGAGCCTCGCTCAGCCAGCCCAAATCCAGGCGCCATGCCAGCGCCGACAAGAATGTAATCGAAACTCCCTCGTTGACCTCTTCCTACTCACGTCGGCCGCAATGGTCTTCCCCGGAGTTCCGCCCCCGAACTACGAGACTCCAGCGTTTCCCTCGCTCAATATCAGGACCCTGTATGATCGAACGCCGAACCGAATTTACACGCTGTACTACATCTCAGATGCATGGAAGTTCACAGTCCTATGGACGTTGATTACCTACGCATTCTTTCATTTTGGCGCGGTGCTCGTAGCCTTGTTTGTCCATGGTTTGAAGAAGTCGTCGTGGCGGTTCCTCTGGGCCGTCCCCATCGCCTATCTCTTCGTCGCAGGCATTGAAGCCCTCATTGCGGGCAGTGCCGTTGGTCTCATGTGAGTTGTGCATTTCCGACTGTTCCTGCTCCAGCCAGAGCTTGGATGTGGACTGCCACGGCTAACAAATGGATGAAGTATAGGAGCTGTGTACAAAGCAGGATATTACGAGATGAATACGTGGATCCCTTGCACCTGGGGATTCATCAACGTTCTTATCCTTGTCATCTCGTCCTTTTCAGTACAAGGCGGCCTCTGAAACTGCGCAACGAGCGAATGCGATTCCAACGAGCGCTCTGCTGCCTGCAGTCGAGCCCATCTTATTTCTGCTCACTGTTCAGTGATCGTTTGCCATCTGGGCTCTGAATAAGGAGATGGCGCCCCCCCCAACGGTCCGCCCCACAGTCTAGACTCTAGGCACCCGTCAAATGCAAAAAAATAAAAACCAAAGCCGAGATCCGCCAACAAGTGCCTCAAACATCATCTCTGGGCATTGTTCTTGCTCAACAATCGCATCCTCAGTCGCGCACGCGACACGATACATAACGCGGCCAATAGACAGAGCTTTCGCCTCATTTGCGGCATTGAGCACGCACCTCTCGAGTGGTCAAGGCTGTAGGGCTAAGCTACGAACGGCCCAAAAGCCATTGTTTAGTACCTACAGGCTGCATCCTCACCTTACGATGAGGCTAAGCTGATATCACCTGAACTTCTGATCTTGGTTTTATTCATTCCTTTCTTATTAAAGAGAAAAAGCCCGCATGGATCAAGCTGTGCATCCTGCACGGTTCTCGTCCCAAAGCCTCTTGCCTCTCGACAGATATCAATGGCTACAAATCTTGCCCCAAACGGGGTGCATCGTGCTGAAACATCATCCTTCCAGCATGCGATCTCATCGCCACTCGACTTTGACCACAGACATACCATCTCAACATCCGAGAATGGCTCCTCCAGCGCCGCGCAGTCGTTCAGACCCATCTATCCGAACCAATCCATGTCTCTGTCCGGCATAGCCTCCCGTGCCTTTATTCTCGGAACTGCCTTCTCAGCAACATCTCTCACGACTCTCCTCACTCTTCTCCTGACCTCTTCACCCCTCTGGCGAATCTCCTTCTTCATCTCCGCCCTCTCGCTCTTCCACTTCCTCGAGTTCTGGACCACCGCCGCTCGAAACACCCCGCAAGCAACCGTGTCTGCCTTCTTGCTCACGGCAAATTGGCCCGCGTATCCTATTGCACATGCGCTGGGCTGCCTAGAATGCCTCGTCACGCATACTCTCTTTGCCGACAAGCACTGGGCACCATCCTCCATCGCGAGCATCATGTGTCTTTTAGGATTAACCATGGTGGCTGTTGGGCAGGTCGTGCGCTCCTTGGCTATGTTGCATGCGGGGACTAGCTTCAATCATACCGTGCAGACGCGCAAAGCAGACTCGCATATCCTGATCACGACGGGCGTGTACGGCCTGTTGAGACATCCCAGCTATTTTGGCTTCTTCTACTGGGGTTTAGGCACGCAGTTGGTGTTAGGGAACACGTTTTGTCTAGTGGGCTATGCGTTTGTGCTGTGGAGGTTCTTTCGTAGTCGCGTTTGGGTGGAGGAGCTGAAATTGGTGGAGTTTTTCGGGGATGAGTATGTGAGGTATAGGGGGAGGGTTGGCACCATGATACCGTTTTTGGGTTGAAAGTCGATATGTGCTTTGCTTGACGGAGGACTTTTAGCAGTGGGAATGGCATGTTTGGTGCGTCGTGGTATTTAGGCTTGCAAATGTTGAGGGAGGGCACGTCTCTTCTTTTCTCACCACAAGACTTGATTGATGATGGTCATTCAAGTCAAAAGACTCACGCAACAGGCAACGAGAATCTGTCCGGGATATCATTTATTGCGCGATGGGCAACATAATCTATTTTTACAATCACATAGCCATCATACCATGGCTACGCAAACAGCCTCAATAAAACGTAAATCGCCGTAAGATCCCGAAGGACAGGTGCCAAACGAGCAATCGCATCACATCGCGGTTTGTACAGAAAAATTAGGATTCCCCGCACAAAACATCCATCCTCAGGACGCCACCTCCATCGGATTCACCAGCACAACTTGTCGACTCACGCTCCCGTACTTAGCCTGCCAGGCATAAAAGTACATGAGCGCCGCAAAGGGCTGCCCAAAGATAGTAAAGGACACCCAGAAAATGACATTGCCCATCACACGGCCGGTGTGGCCCCATTTCTTCTTTTCCATGGGAGCGGTGAGGGCTATCAGGGGGAGTTGCAGAAACATGCCCACAAAGGCGACACCTGCGAGGATTCGGAGTAAGCTTCAGGAACCAGTCCAACACAGAGATTTGACCAAAAACCACAGAGAAGAGGCATTTGCGAGGAAAAGAAGCATATTCAAAGAGTGAGAAGAAGGAGGGGAGACTTACCAATGATATTGTGGGTGGGCACCCCAACAAGAACCTCGTGCAGCACCGCAGACACAAAAAATACAGTACAACTAGCAGTCCAGGGACTCCACCCCCTCCCAATCATGGGCACATACACATGGCGCTTGAAGTAGGTATACACAGGCCTATTCCACGTCCTCCAATACGCACCCAGACTCTCGCTGTTCCACCAATCGTCGTAGAAACATCGGTCCCCAAAGCGCAACACCTCAGCAAGGGCATTCAGGAAAGATTGGAACAGGGCGAAGAAGCCAGCGAGCCAGATGACGAGGGAAATGGTGGATAGCTTGAGAAGGCGCTCCAAGATCATGATGAAGTCGAGAGACGCGATCTTGTCTAGGGAGTTCTGCAACACGGGCGCAGCGTACTGGAAGCTCGCGAACCAGATAAATGCGCTGAGACAGCAGACTTCGCCTAATCTTTTAAAAACAAAGACCCATCTGATCTTGTCGGTGCGCGGATACACGGGCTGGTATACCAGCGTGGGGGCCCACCAGAAATACACGAGATTACCAAAAGTGATGTTCTGAGGGTAGGGACACTCGAGATATAGCTCGGGGATATGCTTGCGCTTGTCAGGGTGCAGGTATGCGTGGCGAAGATCTCGGTTGGTGAATGCGTAGGAAGCGGTTTTGAGAGAGACGATGACGGCGTGCATCTCGGTTAGGGTGCCAACGAGGGGATGGTGCACGTAGTAGTAGACGACGAAGGTGGTGAGGACGAAGGAAAGCGTCATGTTGATGATGTGTGCCCAGGCAGCGACTATCCATGTTGAGTGGAAGTGCTTGTTGTCATCTTCGGTTGGTTTCGACGCTTTGTCGGACTGGCCTGGTGATCGAATTCGCGATTCGCGTGCTTGTCTGGCAGCGGCTAATTCGATTCCGTAGGCGACGAGCAAGTGGCAGGGGATCAGGAAGTAGAGCAGTCCGCCGATAATGATGTCTTCGTTTTTATATGAGTGACATCGGAGGCATATCAGCACGCCGTACTAGAGGGAACGCACAAGACACGAGTTAGGTACAGCACAGACGGAGACAGTGGAAGAGCGTCGGGAACCTACCTTTTTTAGATTTTCAATCATCAATCGAACATTGCCGACGACTAGGAGGGTGATAAGCTGTTAGCTAATGCGTATTTGTATATACCTAGCTATCAAGAGAAATGCAGATGCGTTGATATAAAGTACAGGAGCGCATGGTTCGTCTCATCCATATGCTGTATGTTGATAGCAGGCTTGAAGGTGAAGCTGGTCAGTCTTACCCAGAACAATGACCATGAGATTTCGAAAGCCAATGAAGCTCGGGGCAGCGTCAGAATCATGGCTCAGACACGAGGGCCGGCTCGTGGAGTGCACAGCAGACACATGACGGTATGTTGGATGCGACGAGGCACGCGTCTTGGCCGTGACAGCGGATTTATTATTAGTCTCGTCGGCGGCGGTATCGTTGCGTCGTCGCGTGCCGCTGCGGCCGTTGGCCACATCAACGCCCGTGGCGGCCATGCTCCTGGATGCAGCCGCGGCGCGTGGACAGCAGGCGAGAGAAGACGAAGAGGCGACGATGAGGCAGGACAATATATAGGTTGACGAGTTGAAGTCGGTGTTGCCCTCAGGAATCGAGAGAACCCAAAGGGGTCCCGACGGCGACGTTTGACGAGGCCATGACGGCGGTGGGCAAAGTGGCTGCGGGCCAAGGTGGTGGCTGCCAGATGGTCACAGCGCGGCGTCAACAAGGCTGCCAGCCGACATTACGTGTGTACTCTGTACTACAACGCGATGCGAGAAATGCTGAGTTTGCTGCGTGGTGTCTTGAGTCCTTCTCCCGAGTCTCCCGATATGTATTCACATCGCGGCTGGCCTGAGACTGGCAGCAGACGATCATCAGGGAGTCGGGACCCTTGGGTGCGAGTTCGATGCAACACAGCCACATTCCTAGGAGCTTGGAGCCTGCAGGCCGCTTGTCTATAGGGAATGATATCTACCCTGCAGCAGTGCGGCGCCACTGCAACGCCACTGCAGCAACTCTCTCCTTTACACAATTTTCTCGGCAACGGTGCACGGACCACGTCCGCCCACTTCTGTTATGATTTGGCTGTATAACCTGCTGTAG
>SRPX01000107.1:0-61342 GCA_018360215.1 Claviceps spartinae | reverse complement strand
AAGATCTCGAGAATCACTAGACTTCAACGTATACATTAGTGCTTCACAAACGGGGCGTACAGACGCCATGATATTTTGGTACTTGTCAACTTTCCTCAATCAACGTGCTTAACGCCTTGGTGTTCATCGTTCGGAAGACTTGAGCCTTCTGCCTGTAACTGTTCACGAGCACGATGTCGTCGTCGTCGTCGTCGTCGTCGTTTCCTTCGATATCTCGGATCATGTCTTCTCGTCGTAGTAGTTCCCGCTTTAAAGATCACGCTAAGAAATTCTCAGATCCTAGACCATCGCTCAGCCATTGGGATCCTGTGCGTCAGGATTTCTTCCACTTCATATTCATCAGACTCATTGACGACGGTGATCGTAGCGTCGCAGCGTTCGTCGCCTTCCCCTTGAAAGGCTCCAAAGTTATCATGTTGAATACAATGTGCAATCTCGTATGCGTCCGTAAGTTGAGTCGTTATGTCAAATCATGTTGATCCACTTGCTCCGTGATCTGGAAAAGGTCCTGAGTACTTTGCTGCGAGCTTCTTGCTTGGACATCGCAAATTAATATTCTTTGTCGACACTAGAACATAGTCTCCCGAACCGGAGGCCATCGGCTGCCGCTTGTTGTTATACCGCTTCTTGTTATACCGCTTCTTGTTATGCCGCTTCTTGTTATGCCGCTTCTTGTTATGCCGCTTCTTGTTATACCGCTTCTTGTTATACCGCTTCTTGTTATACCGCTTCTTGTTATACCGCTTCTTAGCTCGGCCCTCTCGTTGACGATAACTAGCGCCTTTACCACTTGACTTGGGCCTCTTGGATTGTAACCGCGCAAAAAAAGTTGGATTCACCCTCCTGCCATAAGAAACTGGATACGTTTTGTTCCTTCTGCCGTCGCGGCTGTGTTCCTCTGCCTGATAATCCTTGCTGCCGCTCATCTCGGAATTTGGTGCGTGGCACCTCTTGAAGAGATGACCCTCTCTCTGGCACATATGACAGGTGGTGGTTGCTTGCTCACTCCTCTTCGCAAGAGGGCATCGCGATCTGGATCATGACTGAAACCTCGGGCGCTTTTTTTTCAGAACTGCTAATCATGTTTATTTTTTGGCGTGGGAAACGTCGGCGTTTTCTGCGATGGCGCCTTGGCTCGAAACGCTATTCCAGTCTTTGAGGGGAACAAAAGAAACCAATCCACGAAGTTTTCCACGTCGTGTCGTGAAATCTTATTCGACCTCTCACACAGCTTTGTCAAGTGGCCGTGTCCATCGATGGATCTAAATGTCTTGAACTCTCCCGAGTCCCGCTCCGGCGTATTTCACCCATCGTTTGTATACACCACCTTCGACTCCACCGCTGGCATGTCCTATTTCCACGTACTCGATAAGGAAGGCTGCTGGCTTCCGCAGATGCGCAACGTCTTATCCATCTTCTCGGTTTGGCGATTCAATTCCTTCATTTTCATCTTCATCCCGTATCTCGATCTAGGGCTTCGAAAAAATGGGGCGGTGATTCACCGGTTGGAGTCTTTATATCTCTTTCGGTGCGATCGTCAAATTTGTTGTCGGCGTCCGGCATGACTCAGCAAGGTCGTCGGGTGTTCATTCGCAAGTGTGACATCCTGTCCTAGCCAACGGTCTGTATCTCGTAGTAGAGAGAAGAGAGATCAATTTGTCAAGGCTTGGGAGTTCACAACAGAGTGAGGGCTGAGGGCAAGATGTCAAAGGTAGGGGTCGTATGCTTGAATGTTTTGATCTCTGGCCTCTATCATACATGTGCGAGGCCATCGTGTTATGGACCTTCGCTCGTCTTGGCTCCCAGCGCGTTTGTGCCTGAGGCTTCTTCGGTCTCCGCTTTCGGTCTCCGCTTTCGGTCTCCGCTCGGTGCTCCTTTGCTCCCCTCTCTAGGGCTCCACCTATCAGTGACCCTCTGCTTGTACCGATGTCCCTGACAGTACCGCTTCGCGATTTATTGTGCAGCAACACTATCTGAGCTCTGTGGCTGTTGCTCCTGTCTGTGTTTGTTGTCTTTTCGCTTTCTGTTGTAGCGCCCCGTCAGCGCAGCTTCGTGAAATTTGTTTCTGCTGCCGCTCCGTGAAGATTTCTCTGGAGTTTTTTTTGACCAATCCGGCGCTGCGATTGTGCTTTGGAGCCCCGTTTATTTTGAGGCGTTGCAATTTCAACCAATCCAAGGGCTGCGTTGGAGAAGGGCTCGGAACGGGAGTACTTTGTACCGATGGCTTTGTTTTTTTTCTCCCTACTCCGGGACCGACGCCAACCTGCCATATTTACAATCTGTACCTCGCACCGCGCATTCTGATCAGTTGAGTTCAAATTCCTGTTCGATGGGAATACGGCGTCACGACGCATGTTATTGAAAGGACACCGCCTAGGAGGCAAAGAGTCCGTCTTCTTTACTACAAGTTACCGTCCGACAATTGCGGTGGAATCCCTACCCTGCCAAAGTGGGGCGAGGCATCTGACCAATGATGGCAGGGTAGGTTTTGTCGCTGAAAACCCCGGCAGGGTAGTAGACAGGGACCCTGGGAGGGTAGTGATTACTGTTTCCTCGTGTTGCATAGCCGGGAGAGCAGGAACACGGTTTTCCTCGCCTTCGCCGCCCGAACGTGAGCTTTCTCTCGAGTCTCGGAGAGGACAGACAGGGACTTTTGACCCACTTAAGCCAGCTGGAGACGCAACATTGCGGAGCGCATCTACTGTGCGACCGTAGATGTATCGGCTAACCCCAGCCTTTCAGACTCGTCCACAAGAATGCAGCCATGTAAACTGTGTGTGCGGATGCTGCCGAGCATCGTAATGCAAAGCCAGGCCATGTGGTTCGCGCTGCACATCGCGGAAGGATGACAATGCCAAGAGGTGAGGTAGGTCGTCTGTAACTTGTTCCGCAAGGCTGGATCTAAAGAAGCGGGCGGTGAGCAAGTCCGTCCTCAGCCAGGGTCAGCCTCCGCTCCGTCTCATCAGCCTCTCTGCTCAGTGCTATGTAGGTAGCCGGGGTTTCATCGCCGGCTGCAGCAGTGGACTGTGGAAGGACAACACGCAGGGGCCGCCCGCGAATGTCTGCAATTCTGTCTTCTGCCGCCAATTGCTGCCTTCATCTCAGCAACATCAACGACCGACATCTGTCCCAATTCTGGACGCCTTTGTCCTCCTTCGCCCAGCTCATTCATGGCTCATTGATCACTGTGTGCCCGCACGCCGTCGTACACCCTCGCACACGCCTTCGCTCGTTCCCTTGATGCCACTTCGCACCAAGTCGTCCATCTGACCACATGCCATCGTCGCAAGCCGCCCCTGCTACCGCGTATCGAGCGACGAGCTGAAGACGAGTCGAGTCGAGGGCAACACGGCAAGCGCTCTTCATTCTTTGTCTGTCTTCTCGGCCTTTGCCTGCACATGACAGTCTCCTTACCCATTCTCATTTGCCTCTTTTCCGATATACGCAAGTAAGCAGGCTCCATGGCTCGACCCATGGGGTCAGTCCGCCTCAAGCGGGCCAACCCGTGTACTCTCGCTCTAGGCGTCCTTCTTTGCCTATTTATTCTCTATTTTCTCGTTTCGCCGTCAAGTCCAGCCAAGCCGAATCGATTAGCGTCTGTTACTGCGCAGCATCACCTGTCGCCGCCTACCTCGCCCTATAGGAAGTCCAGCACGAAGTCGGGATTGCAATTAGGCCCGCCGCCTGTGATCCGCTACAACCTCAACAATGTCACGATTACGCCGAATCCCATCGAAAACCAAGAACACGTCCTCATCCTGACTCCCATGGCCCGCTTCTACCAGGAGTACTGGGACAACCTCTTGCGCCTCAACTATCCACACGATCTCATCACGCTTGGCTTCATTCTCCCCAAGACAAAGGAAGGCAATGCTGCTACGGCCGCGCTGCAACTGATGATACAGAAGACGCAGAAGCGAGGGCCCGAAAAAGACCGGTTCAAGAGCATCATTATCCTGCGCCAGGACTTTGACCCAGCCATTGCATCCCAGGACGAGGCCGAGCGCCACAAAATGTCGAACCAAAAGGCTCGACGTTCCGCTATGGCCAAGGCGCGCAACTCCCTCCTTTTCACCACTCTGGGGCCTGCCACATCCTGGGTGTTGTGGCTGGACTCGGACATTGTCGAGACACCGCCCACCTTGATCCAAGACCTTGCCACACACAACAAAGACATCATTGTCCCGAACTGCTTCCAGAAATACTATAACGAAGAGAAGAAGAAGATGGACGAGCGGCCCTACGACTTCAACAGCTGGCAGGACAGCGAAGTAGCCCTACAGATGGCGGCCAAAATGGGGCCCGATGAGATCTTGCTCGAGGGGTATGCCGACATGCCCACCTATCGCTCGTTGATGGCCTACATGGCGACTGTCGGAGGGGACGAGAATTTGGCTCTGCCCCTGGACGGTGTCGGCGGGACGGCCTTGTTTGTCAAGGCCGATGTCCATCGAGATGGAGCCATGTTTCCGCCTTTTGCATTTTACAACCTGATTGAGACGGAGGGATTTGCCAAGATGGCCAAGCGATTAGGGTGGCAGCCATACGGTCTTCCTAATTATAAAGTAAGTGGCCCATGAGACAGCGCGCCAGGCTGGATACCAGATGCTGACATGATTTAGGTCTACCACTACAACGAATGAAGATGGCAATAGGGAAGAACTGAAAAGAAAGGGCGAAAAAGGTGGGCCAGGGATGAAAAGGGGCAGCAACGGATATTTGAGGCTCAGCATCCTGGAAGTGACTAGGGGACAGAGAAGTGCCCGACCTATTTCGCCCGTTTGAGTTCGAATGGACTCGCCATCTCACGGGGTCCGTATCTGACCAAGCACATATCTCGCTTGAAAAGTTCCGAGGGGTGCGTCCAGCAACTGAGACGAATCACCTCTCCCTCTCCTCCTTTCTATTTCCTCCTTCATCTCTCTTTCACCCTTGTCATTCTCCTATTCGTCACATGCCGTCGGAGTCACTTTTGTCACATGTTTCAACGGGATTCTTTCTCCCCTGTCATTTCCTTATTCGTGAAATTTCGAAAGCACATATTCCTTTATATCTTTGTTCTCACCATACTGTGTAGAATACACATGCGCCACGCCCGGGCCACCAACTGCCGCGGAGCTGCGCCAGAAAAATCAGGAGGGCAGACGGCCGGACAGGTCAGATCGATTTGGGAGGAGACTAGCAGATAGAACAGCGGCATATTTCATACTACCTGCTCTTGACCACAATGAGGCGTTTTTCCAGTGATGAGTACAGATGGGAGCGTGAGTGACATTGTTTACTTGAAGAGCTGCTAAGATGCAGTGGGCTTTGGATTCTCGTGTACTTGCTGATGCTCTGTAAGCGCACATGAACGTGAGTTATGGTACATTACACGGAGTTACAGCTACTAAATTACAAATTGGAACGCAGAACCTACCATACATACACAAAACTTAGCTCTTACAGCATCCTTCTCCAGGTTGGAACGAGAACGCCTCGTTCAAGGTATAACCAAATACCCCTCAAGTAAACCACCAGACCATCCCAAGCAGCCCGAGGAACATGACCAAATAAAAAGATTCAAGAACCCCCAACTCCATAATCAAACCCCTCTCGATTGCCCTCAAGCCCCCTCATACCTCCCCTCCTCCGCACACCAACACTCCACCAACCTCCTCGCCCCCACGACATCTCCCCCCCTCAGCAACGCCGCCGCATCCACATTCAGGGGACTATCCGTCTCGGGACAGCTCAAGAGCATGCGCACCGCGCGCACGCACTCTAGAACGCTATACGCCGGCGTCCAGGCATCCTTGAGGAGGTCGAGGCAGATTTCTCCGCTGGAGAGCGCAATGTTGGGATGGACTATGGGGGTGAGGAAGCGGAGTTGCGGGGGGTGGAGGGGGTAGGTTGGGGGGATGGAGATGGAGAGGAGCCATCTGCCGGCTGTGTGGTGTGAGTTAGCGATTTGGTATTCTTTATATATGGCTCTAAGTGCTTTTCTTGGGTTCAGATGAGAAGAGGGTTGAACCGAACCGAATCCAACAGAACAAAACAGAGAAGAGAACAGAAGAGGATGATTGTATGGAAAAAGTAACTGAAGAGAGAGAGGATGACATAGGAAAGACGGCAGAGCAGGAAGCATGAGGATCAATTTAAAAAAAAAAAAAAAGGTAGAGATACAAGGCATGGGAAGACGAAGAGACATCGCAAAGGCAGAGCACATAAAGTCCCAAATACCGGGCGCGAGCCAGGCACCACGGACACCAGCACATCAGGTCCAACAACACAACCAGTCCAATAACATCAATTCAAGACTTCAAGCTCAGCATGAACACCACTACTCACCATCATATCCCCCCCCAACACCCCCCCCATTAACAACCGCCTCCCAGCACAGCAAATCTCCCTCCCCCACCGGGCCTAACCTCTCAATCCCCCTCTCAAGACGCTCTTCCTTCCGCCACGACTCCATCTCCCGAAGGAGGCGCTTCGTAGCAGTGCTGGAAGGGCCAGAGGGGCCGGCGGAGTGGCCGCTGGGAGATTTGGTGTGCGGAGGCATTGCGCGTGCGGCCGAGTTGGCTTTGTGGTCCAAGGAGGAGAGAGAGAGAATCGGATTGGATTGGATTGGGCTGTTTGATTTGATCGGGATGGGATGGGTGGTCTGGTGGTGTAGATCGTAGACGACTGGATGAGGTGGGCGGAGCTAGAGGCGAGTGCGTTGTAGGTACGCCGTAGGGTTGTAACTGTGGGAGATGTTGTTTTTACGGACGGGACTGAGTTACGCGTTCTTGTGAGCCCGAGTTGGTGGTGGTATGACAGCCTGACAGGTATGATGTGATGTACATAGTTGCGCTTGACATGCCGGTACGGGCGGAACCGAGGCTGGCGGTACATAAAAAGGTACAAAACTTAAAAAGGCTGGGGTTGTCCCGGAGCCGCCAACAGTGATCACTGGTCAGTGCTCACTGGGCAGTGAGTGCACATACTGTACTCCGTAAATGTACCACTGCCACCTGCCCCGCGTCCCGGGTCATCACAGTGCAATTTTGATTACTTCAATGTTAGATATGTAACTCAACGAAACCTGAATTAAAAGCCGAAAAATTGACCTCAGAGACATCTTGTGACTCGGGGGGGTATAGAGATATTTGTTTCGTTCAGATTCGACCGTGAGATCACATACAAATCGAATTGCTCGCCAATTGCCTTGGTGGCAAAATTTCACAGAAAACAAGCCACCGAATCGCCCACGCCTATTCGGATCACAAACAAGAAGTAATCCAGGATCGGTTAGCATCAAGAAGAATATCTAGTCGGAGACTATCGTTTCTCAAAAGATTGGACTATATCCTCGCGCAACTGATAAGAGCAAGACCTAGGCGTTGTACATTCGAAGATATTGATTGAGACCAAGAGAAAAAGACAGAGGAAATCCATCGAATAATACAATGATTGAGAACAACCAAAAAAATATAGAGACAAAGGAAAACCACCGAGTACAATGAGCCCCCTTTTGGCATTTACAAGTCTCCTTGATAGCAATTGTCAGCTTATCAATTTCTTCCTCCTTTACATTGAAACCCATCAAAAGAATCTCTGTTCCTTATCACACCCTTACAACTCTCCTTGATGGCAATTCTCAGCTCATCAATTCCTTCAAGTTCCTCCTTTACATTGAAACCCATCAATAGAATCTCTGCGATTTCTCCTCCACAAATTCCCCTACAACCCCAAACGAGGGTTGTAGTTTCCCGGAGTTGCGGCACGCCGCACAGTCATACTGCAAGCTTGATCCACCAAGCATGGCAACCTGAGTTTGGATCAAAGACGGATTGCAACACAAGAGAATGTGGAATAGAGAATGTGGGAGAAGAAGATGCAGGCTGCACAAATCACTGCCACCCAGGTACGCCTATATAATGCGAGCCATCTCCCGCCCAAATTCTACTAGTCCTTTCTTCTCCTTCTCCTTCTCCTTCTTCTTTATACTCAGTAACTCAAGTCTACAATACTTGGCCATCTCGAGACTATTTTCTCAAAATGGTTCTCTCCTACTTCAACACCCTCGATGGTCTCGGGTGACTCCTCACACCCAACGTCGCTGCGTAGCAGTGCGTCATGTCAGCAGAGTAGCTTTGTCATGCTATATTCTCGCGTGCGTGAATCACGACAACATCGGACAACACACCGAGAATACAATAGGCTACTAGAGACTCGTGAATACTCTCGCAGCCGTTGACAGCTCACTTGGACGTCAATGAAACGAGCCTCTCGTTTGCATCAGTTGCCACGCCCTCTCGGGCCCTCGCTTTATGCGACCACCCCCCGACTCTTTCTGAGCAGCGCCAAGCGATGAAACGAGCAAGTCAGGTATGGGCCGTATGGCTGTGCATAATGTAGCCGATGAAGACAAGCGAGGAGATTTAGACAGGTTGATCATGAATGCAATCGATCAATGAATGACTGCTCAGTGTACCGAACCCAACGATAGTAGAGAAATGAATGTGAAATCATCGAGTCCTTTCTGGCGAGCATCTTGCGTAAATTCGAGTCCTCCACCTACCTCATCGTGTTCGAGACACCCGCTCGAAGTGAAAGGCCATGCAAATGGCGATTGGGCGCAGCGCTTCGCAGTGAAATCTCACCTCGTCCATGTCAACGTTTCAACTTTCAACAAACACAAGTGACTGATTCTGATTTCCTATTAACGCGTCACCAACCAAACCGTTCACATGGGACATGGATGAACATGATTACTCCCATTCACTCTACCTATTGGCCATTTCGTTTGTAATCGAATCAGTTGGTAGCATTGATGGAACGCGCGCTTTTTTCTTGCCGCCACCAGTTGTGACGCCCCCCTCACCTCACCTCGTCGTGACAAGTCACAACACGCTGCACAGCACAGCATAGTCGCTGAGCTTGAGGACTGAGCAATAGGCAGGTAGGTAAGGTGGCAGGCCGAGAAAATGCTAGTGTTGCAGTAGCAGCATCGCTCAGAAAGAAAATCACATACCTCGAAGATTGCGGCATTGAGACATTGCAGGCTCAGATGTAGATAGATGTCGAGATACAAAAGGGGATGTAGGAGATGCAGATGTAGATGCAGACATAGATGTAGATGCAGACATAGATGTAGATGCAGACATAGATGTAGATGCAGACATAGATGTAGATGCAGACATAGATGTAGATGCAGACACAGATACCCAAGTCACAACCGATGCAATATATTCAGACTACACATCCCCTCATCTACCTTTTACCCCATTGCCCAACCAAACATCAAAACGCCACAAGACTACGAGAGTACAGCATCACTTCTTCTTTTTCTTCCCCCCCACAGGCTTACGCTTCACAGGCGACGACGACGACTTCTTCTTACCCCTCCTCCGCTCAGGCGACTCCTCCACGACGATAACGTTGCTCCTCCCCCGCCTTGACGCTCTGGCCGGCGGCTCCCTCTCCCGCTCCCGCTCAGGTTCCCGCACCGGTGCCTCATTGCCCCCCTCATCCGTCGTGCTCTCCTCACTGACAGGGCTACTCTCCTCGGCTGTATACTCATCGTAGCTGGCTCGTCTTGATGCACGACCGCTCCTAGCAGCAGGAGTCGTGGTCCCCCGACGCTGTTCGTGGGTCCTCTCCGCAGAGCCCGGCATAGCCCGATTAGAGCTCGCTGCGGGAGAATACGGCGGCCGCGGACCAGAAGTTTGGAAAAGGAACGGATTCATGCTGCCACTACTGTCGTTGTGAGATCGGCTGCCGACATGGGAGGCCTCGTCCCGGGGAGAATCTCTCGAAGAAGGGGGCCGCTTCGCTGACGATGGTGGCGATGCGTATTCGTATTGGCAAGCCGCACTGGGTGGACGGGATGCTGCTGAAGCAGAACCAGGTCGTGAGCGAGATGTAGACGGTGGTGGGAAGTAGCCCATGGCTGGATAGCCTTTCCGATCACGACCATCAGGTGGCAGGTCCGTGGCTGGCCTTTGTCGAGGCAGAGAATCCTGCCGAGGCGGAAGATCAGCCCTGGAGACTGATGACGATTTCTTCTTTCGTGACGTCGGTGCCAGCTGTGTGAGCGGGACAGCCATTCGCTGCTCCGTCAGCTTCTTCTTGTTTTTCTTTTTCCTGTCACTTCCGCCTGCCGAAGTGCGCTTCTTTTTCTTTTGTCGCGCCCGTTCCTCCTGCTCCATCCGCTGCAGGTACCGCCCGTATGCTTCCAGCTCTTGTTTGTTGAGATGTACGTCCGTTGCGCCCATAGCTTGCGCCCGACTTATGAGGTACAATGCCGATCGAAGCAATACTTCCTCTCGTTCATCTGGCCCCATACGAGCCAAGTACCCGTCCGGATCATCGTTTCTCTCTTCATTGCCAAAGTATCCAAAGCCGTAGCCGCCGTCCTCGTCGTCGCTCTCCTCGCTTTCGCTCTGTCCTGAATCTGCATCGTCTCCCTCATCTGAATCGCTGTAGATCCGGCGACGATGAGTCCCGCTCGATCGATCGCCCAAGTCCGTACCGGTAAAATCAAGAGAATCGCTGACAAACCGCTTGCTGCGCCGTAAAGACAGCCCAGCACCCTGTGTATCAGTATCCTCACCCTCCGTCCCCAACTCCTGAACTCGTGGGTCAATGCCCCACGAGCTGTAGTGCGCA
Organism: Claviceps spartinae; assembly: GCA_018360215.1. Taxonomy (NCBI): domain Eukaryota; kingdom Fungi; phylum Ascomycota; class Sordariomycetes; order Hypocreales; family Clavicipitaceae; genus Claviceps; species Claviceps spartinae. Next base: position 50,704 of record SRPX01000107.1, on the reverse strand, counting down.
GCATCCCCATCTGTTTTCCTCCGCCCGCGCCTCGATGGTCTTCCCCATTGGGGCGCAAATTTAGGAGCGCGCGGCCGACCACCTAGACCGCCTCCCCTGAAAAAGCCTCATCGATAGGCTTATCCATAAACGAGGCGTGGCCGAGGATAGTCACGCCGCTAGCGCCGATTAGCCACAGCAGGGTCGAGAAGGGCGAGGCAACCAGACACAGAGGCACAGAAACGATGAGGAGACCAGTGTAGAGCTGCGACGAGGTGGCTCGGAAAGTACCGATTTCAAGATCGCGACCGTCGAGGCGTCCAATGAACCACATGCCGACCACGACGAGGGTGATGTCGAAGAGCAGAAGCCAGTTGGTGAGGAGGGCATACAGACTCAGCATGAGAAAGACGACGGCATAGTTGCTGGAGAAGTGGCTGAGATTGTAGTTGACGCGCGATTGCATCTCGCCAAAGTTGGCGGGTTTGGATACGCGCTTGAAATCGAAGAATTCGGAGACGGACCGCAGGTTGGAGAAGCGACCCGTCAGGGGACCGGACGTGAAGCCCGAGAAGCGGTCTCCCAGGTTGAAGCGTGATGTCAGAGCATCGAGGGGAATCTGAATGCGAGCCATGGCGAAAGCCGTTGATTGTTTTCTACCAATACAGTTGACGATGTTGGAGACGGTTATGTGATGCTGATGGCAGACGGCAAGTTAGCTTGTGTAGAAATATATCATCCCAGGGATAGTTCCTCCTGTTGAAGTGAAATGCATTGCTGATGCCGATGCAGTCACGTGTTGCGAATCAAGCACTGCACAGCCATAGATAAAGGACACGCGAGCGACGACGGTTTCAGTTATGGAGAAGGCATGCCAAGAGTGCACACGCAATGACGCATGCAAAAGTCGCTGTGTCTATGAAAGCTGGCACAGGAATTCTGACGTAACGTACCAAGATATTCCCGGTGACGGGCAGGACAGTGGCGATCAAACGATGTTCAGTTGAGGAAACAAGAATGCGAATGTCGCAAAGCAAAACGACCGGGAAATGCGGACGGTGGAGTGGCGTGGCCGTTAGATTCGTTGCCGCTGCTACAGACTGAGCCTACAGTAGGTACGTACCGTGTACGTAGTGGAACGGATAGGGGAAATCCTGAGCAGCGAGTTCCTCGTGTTAATCCGTCCACGGCCCAGGGGTCGCAATCGATAACGAGACTCTCGGATTTCCCTTGTTTCCCCTGGAGCTACCTACTGGAGGCTGGCGCCCCTTTTCCCGCTGCAAACGAAGAAAGTAAAGTTGTAATAAGGTACACATACGTTCAACCGCCAGCGTCGTCCGAATCCAGCAGTACCTACCTACATACGGATAGGTAGGCATGTAGCATGTAGCCAAAACAGCCAAAGCGGCAAGACGCGGCTAGCAAGAGGTTGAACTAGGACCGACCCATCCGAGGTCGCGGGCGGGATGAGTGACGCACCGACGATACGCCGTCGAGGAAGAGAGAAAGAAACGGAGGCTCGGGAAGGAAGAAATGCAGCGTTTATATGAAGAAGTGAAAGGAAAATCAAGTGCAAGCTTTGATCAAAGACTGATGGCTCTTTGTTACCCAATGAACGGCCCATCCCCGTCTCGTGGCACTTGCGGTGGCGTTTAGGTATCCTCGCTGCAGCGAACAGGTACTACGTCTTGTTCCCAAGCGCAACCATCCGCCTCGGATGGACTCACTACCCTTAGGTACTGCAGCTAGGTATATACAAATGTAACTACATACTCTGTACAGCACGACGACGGGCTATTCTGCTGCTGTGTCGCTGTACTACTGCACTCTCCAGGACGGAGTCACGGACAGGCACAACCCTGATGAAGGAGTCGATCAGCGAACCAAGGTACAGTAATAAGCTTCAGACGTGAAACGGTCAGGCACTATTCCAAGACCAACCTGATATCCCGATCGACGATTGCGGCGAGGAAACTTGACATTAGGTTGGAGAAAGCCCAACTTCCAAGACTGATATATCATGCTTGGGCATTGCACACTGCACCGCATCGTTCCACGAGAGACGGCCGGACGGCGAGCACGTCGTACATGTGCTCGCACAGTTGGCTTCTGTATCTGCATCTGAATTCCTCACGGGATTTTGGGCAATGCATTTATTTGTTATTTGTTATGTAGGCTACACTGGGCATCTGCCTGTTCAGCGACGTTCACAAATCATGAGTGCTGCTGGCTTTGGCGATGTAATCCCTGCTTCAAATTACCATGGCCAGTACCTCCTATGTAGTATGTACGTATACAACCTTATACGCTGCATGCCACACCAGGTTATCCCGTGTCTTTTATCTGTTTAAATAATTTTCCGTCTTCTCCGGTCCTCCGGCTACATATCCGTATTCCCCATGATCCCCGGTTCCCGCACTTGGCAATGGGCATTCGAAACCAACTTATTATGTAGCTGGCCTTGACACCCCCTTTTCTCACTCGACATATGTACCAACATACCTACATTACACAACCCAACAGCACGCAACAGCCGCATGCAGGTCCTCTTCATTGCCTTGCCAGTCTCACGAGTCACAATGGACCAAGTTTGATTTCTAATGCTTACTGCCAGCCTTGTACAGTACCTATCGCTCTCCGAGTTCCAACACCGCCACCTAAAACATCCCTGAAACAGATTCAAGCCCCATACCGCCAATCTTAGACCTAAAGGAGACGATGCCAAGTCCACATCCAGTACTTGTGATTTCGATGTCTTTTCAACAACAACGGAGCAATGTAAAAACAGGCACTCAAGCCCGAAGATTTCCATGTAATGTACATACATATCATATGTATACATTGCCAAGATAAAATATAAAGGGAGACCTTTCCTCCCACTCCAATGCATACTTACATTCTTTCAAACAAATGATTTCAATAAAAACCAATGGGGGTATATGAGATCCGAAGATGTACGCACACAAAATAAAAAAACCATAGCCAGGGGCCCCATCCAAACCTATCATCAAAACCAACATGACGGCCTCACCCGCCACGCCACGCCATACCACCGCCACCACATAAAAATCTTTTCCCTTCTTTTTTCTTCCTCTCTTTCTTCCCCAGATGAACCCTTTCCTTCGTCGTCGTCAGAGGGACAGCTTGTCCCACGCCCACGCCCACGTCCGCCTGCGTACCTCCAACAGACTTTACACATCAAAAAAATAATCATCATCCAGTCCCGCTCGACTAGGCACAACCCCCGCCCCCGGAGGAGGCCCCTCAAACGCGCAATCCATCCTCACATTCAGCAGCCGGATCTTGAGCCCATAATCGCTCACCAAGTTGATGAGCTTACTCGTCTCCGTCGTGATGGGTGCTTGATTGAGCAGCATGAGCAACCCATCCAGCCACTCCGACGCCAGGCTCGCATCCGCAGGCCACAGCGTCAGCACGGGGTACTCTTCCGTCTCGCCCCGCGAAGCCGTCTCAGCGGCGTAGATTGTGATTCTGGTCGTCGTCTTCTTGGCGTGGCTCGTGGAAGTTGTGCGGGTTGCCAGGTTCTGCACGGTCGTATCGCTGGCATCGCTGGTGCTGTCCTCGGCGGCGGATACGTTGGAGCCGACGGAGCTAATCGCGCCGAGATCGATCTTGTTGGTCAGGATATCCAGCCCGGGATCGTGGGCTAGTTGGTGCTCAAAGTCTGCGTAGTGCAGATACCGTCTATTATGGGAGAGCTTGGCGAACCGCCATGGGAGGAAATGTTGTTGTTGTTGTTTAGTGGCCGTTTGTCGTTGCTGGTGCAGTGTTTCGTCGTTTGCATCACGATCATTCCTGCCGTGGGTTTGGTTCTTGTTGTACTGCGGCGCGGGCTTACAGAACCATGATCCCTGGAGAAGACATCGGACGCGCTGCTCCTTGACGAATTGCAGAGCTTCCTGCTTGAGCGTCTCGCGTACTTGGAATAGGTGTTCTCCCCAGGTATCGTCAAACGAGAGCTCCAGAAGCTCCATTTGCAGTTCTCGCAGCTGGGCGATTTCAAACTCCTGGATCTCCTCTTCTGCTTCCGCGATATCCTTGGTGCGAGTTGCATGGCCGACGACTTGCTCGATGAGGATGCGCACAAGCTCGGCGACTTTGTCAAAGTCTTCGATTTCCGCGCCAGTGGCCTTCCAGATGCGGAAGAAGCCTAGCAAGCCCGCTGTGTGCAGACGGGACCACTGGAGAAGAAGGGGGTGGAAGAGCCCGACCTGGTCGCGGTCTTTGTCGTCCAGGTTCTGGTGGCCTTTGGCGTCATCGAGGTCGACCTGGTCGACTTCGAAATGCTCGTACAGAGTCAGCGTTACCACTAAGCTCGCCCGCGCGATGGGACATCTCGACTGAGCCGGTTTCGCGGCTTGCTCCAGCAGCATCTTCTGAAACGAATCCTCGTGCCTCCGTACATAATCAGTCAGGTCCATGACGCCCAAATATCCCGTCTGGCCGAATTCATGCCCAGGGCTTTCCGTCTCGAAGCCGAGTCTCCTCCATTTTTCTGGATTGTGCTTCCGCGCGCTGCTGTCCTTGTTGTCCGCCGGTGCGTCTGAAGCGCCCTCCACAGATCCAGTGCCATTGATGCTCTTCTCGGGCGCACTAGCCAGGTGCAGACTCTTCAGTGCTCGTCGGTGATCTTGCCGCTCCAAGTCAACCCTGACTTGTCGCCATTTCCTCAGCAGTATCTTAGCGAGCGACTGGAATTCGAGGGCCGGATGCGCCAGGTCCTGTATTGAAGAGCTCTGCATCAGCCGGTACACAGCCTCGACCAGGCCCAAGTCTTGCAGACGCGTGACGAGTTTGGCCCAGTCCTCGCCCGCTCCAGCAGCGGCGCTTTCAGTAGCCGAAGAACTCGTGGACGGGTCGTTGGAAACAGCGTCGCGTATCAACGCATTGATGAACATGAGCGTGCTGGCGCATAACGCATGGTCAGCGCTGGACAGCTGCTGAATGACCAGCTCGAAGAACTGCGGATACACCGCCACGGCAGGCTTCAGGGCGCGGAAGCCGAAGAATCCGGGCGATGAACCCCCCAAGGTGCTCGCAGGCTGGCTCGACTGGGAATGGCTGACGAGTGCAACAAGGATGGACATGGCTCCCCGCAGGATATTAACCAAGGGGTTGACGACGATGAGTTCCACGATGCGTTCCACAAAGGCACTTGCGGAGGGACCCTCGAAAATGTCCCATCCCATGTCTACCTCGAGCAGCCGCGTTAGGCTCTGCAAAGCGTAGGCAAGTGTGTTTCCTCCTGAAGCCATAATCAAGCCGCGCAGCACGACAAGCCCGCCTGAGGATATGAAGACATCGGCGAATGCGGGGTCGTTGATGGACGTCTGTAGCTTGAAGACGGCCATTTTGCGCGCGCCTTCCCCGTCGCTGGACAACCGCGCCATGAGCGCGGGAATGTCTGCTTGGTCCATCTTGGTATTCTTCTGATATTTGTCTTTATCTTGTTTCCAGTTTTCCGCAAGCTCGTGAGCTGCGAGAGATCGTAGTGGTCCTGCGATAGGTTTTCGGTATTCGCCGCGTGAAATGTGCCGCGCACAACACTAGCCTGTCGTCGAGGCACACTCAAGCCAAGATCTGTATCCGATAATCGTGACAATAGCCCGGCACGCGCAAGCCAAAGTATGTATGTATTCGGAATTCGTCGCCAGAGTCGAAATCTGAAGATTTGGTGTTCGAGAATTCGTGATAGGAAGTCAGGGCCTAATAAGCCAAAGCATGATTTCAGCACCGGTACCGCCAAAGAAACCCAAGCCCAAGCCTTGATCCCAAACTTGAAACTGGCGATTTTGCGCGAGGACCGCTCTCCCCCTAGATTAGGTAGTTTACGGAGTAGGACTTGGTGAAGAAGAGGAGTAACAAAGCGCGCGCCCCAAGGTTTAGTCCTGTCGAGAAGTGGAATAAAAAAGAGTGACCATGAAACGAAACCCAAAAAAGAAACCAAGCCCGGCAATAAGGGAAAAGCCGTCCGATTAATGAATAAGGTCCAGGCGCAGCACAGAATGGGGGACCTGAGGCAAGGCAAATCACATTAATCTTGGAGAACAGGCGCAGCGCACTTACCGCCAGGGGTTCCGGTGGTCGCGTCGCACGGACGGATCCCTGCTCGGGTTGGCGCATGAGGCGTTGGCCCTTGGTCGCGAGTCACGGCCAGCGCGAAGGGCATCTAGGCAATTGTGTAGGTACATGTAGGACTTGGGGATGGTTCTTGATGAGGAAGATGCGGGCTGTGTTGGGATTTTAAGCAGGCTTTGGGGAGAATATGTACGGAATGCTGCTGTGCTACATAGATAGTAACGGAGCAGCACGGGTCGGAGGCTGTGTTAAGGGGTCTTTTGTGCTCAAGCATGACGAGAAGCCGCTCACCACGTCTTTTTCGCACGTGAACACTGAAGATGTATTGAAGTACCGAGAAAAGCCTCTTCAATTTTCTCTCCTTCTCTTCCTGTCTCTCCGTGTACAGTTAATGTGACAATTTGTGTATGCAACTGCTATAGTTACTCAAAAGCACCAAAGCAATAATGAACGAGCTACATAGGTGCTCCTGAGTCCTGAGTCCGTAGCCCTGTATGTACTGTAATTGGAATGGTTCCCGCATCACCAGCCACAGAAGCATTCAGATTCAGCAAGCTACAAACGTAAACGTTACAAATCAGCCACACACGTGACACCGCCACATCCGCTTGACAACTCCATCGCCATCGCCATCGCGGCATCGTATTGTACATACAGATCGTATCGCATCGCACGCAGTTCCATTCACTGCAAACTCGACAACCTCCCACCCATTTCCCACCCATTCTCTCTCAATCTATCTTCACATTTGTTCCGCCCCTTGAATTCCACACAGCCTCCCCTCTAAACTCATCGCCGCCCAAAATGGCCAATTTCCTAGCCTCCATTTTCGGCACCGAGCTCGACAAAGTCAACTGCTCATTCTACTTTGTGAGTCCCCCCCCCCCCCCCCCCCCCCCTTCCATTCCACCCTCCCACGCAAAACACAAAAAAACAGCAGACATCCAAAAACGTAATAAAAAAGAACAAAGAAAAAAGGCTAATATCTCGTCCCTAGAAAATCGGCGCCTGCCGCCACGGAGACCGCTGCTCCCGCAAACACGTCAAGCCCTCCTACTCCCAAACAATCCTCATGCCAAATCTCTACCAGAACCCAGCCTACGATCCCAAGAACCGCATGAACCCCTCGCAGCTGCAGAACCATTTCGACGCATTCTACGAAGATATATGGTGCGAGCTATGCAAGTACGGCGAGTTGGAGGAGCTAGTCGTTTGCGACAACAACAACGACCGTATGTCCCTTGTTCCTCTCCCCCCTCCCTCTCCTTCTATCATCTCCCCCGTTCCCCGTATTTCCTTGGATGATACGAATTTACTACCTAGATTACCGTCCGGGGGGGGGATTCATATGCTAACAACACAACGCACACAGACCTCATCGGCAACGTCTACGCCCGCTTCAAATACGAAGAATCCGCCCAATCAGCCTGCGACGAACTCAATTCGCGCTGGTACGCTGGACGCCCCATCTACTGCGAACTCAGCCCCGTGACGGATTTCCGCGAGGCGTGCTGCCGGCTCAACTCGGGAGAGGGCTGCGTGCGGGGCGGGTTCTGCAATTTCATTCATCGCAAGAATCCGGGGGAGGAGCTGGATCGGGATTTGATGCTTAGTACGAAGAAGTGGTTGAGGGAGCGGGGGAGGGATGAGAGGAGTTTGAGTCGGTCGCCTTCGCCGGTGCCGGAGGGGGGGAAGAGGAGGTGATGGGGGGTTTATTTTCTCAGGTTTTTTTTCTTTTCTTTCAGATTTTCGCGTTTGTTTTTTTCTCATTTCCGCTTATTGGGAGGGCTAACGCTGCCCATGGGGAGGAGCTGGATGACAATACTATGATGGATTCAGGGCATGTTTCGGGGTACTTTTCAAAAATGGGGAGGGTTGTGATGTGGGTGGGACTACTCCTGTATACATACAAAAACAATGGCGTTGTGTGGAAACAGAATCAAAGACCGGGCGGGTTGGTGCGTACCAGGTGTTAAGCCTTGTGATATGTTGCGCTGAGGACATCTATACAATGTCTTGATTCGCCACATCTCATCCTTGATTCGTATGCTTCAACACTGAGTTCTTCATCCCCAGTCACTAACTCTTTCATTGGGTGCGAGCCTCTTCCCATTAGGGCACGCACGTTCTCAGCAGGTATTCAAGTTGCTGAGATTCTAGGCTTCAAAGCTTGTATGCTCTTGTAACGTATATCAATGACTATCACGGTGTTGGTATCCAAAGCTTCTCAAATAGCCCTTCAGACCAGCCTTCATTGCTCCCATGTCAACCCCCTCAGGTTTCCCTGCTCCTTTTGCGGACCGACAGACCCAATAACGCCTAACCATGTAGTGCTTCTCAGAAGCGACGGGATATAACACGCAGGAAGAGGCGCAAAAAAAAAAAGAGATTTATAATTAAATTTAGTTATCCTTTGCTCCCAGACTACTGTTTGGCGTTGGGCAAGTCCTTCTTCATCTCGTCTGTAAAGCTGAGCAAAGGGCCAGGCTCGGCGGGTTTAGATGTAGACTGGAGCAAGTCCACGATCTCGCTTGGTAGCCTCTCCTCTTCCACAACTGCGGCCGGGACTGCGACAGGGACTGCTACGGGTACAGCGATTGTGGCTTCCGCAGCGACGTTGTCGCTTGACAAAGTAGGATTTTCTGGTGCTTCGGCCGGGATTGCTTTCGAGCCGCTCTCTTTCCGGGGAGGGATGACGAGGTTGCCGTCAATTTTCTGGCCGTCGACGATTGGATAGATGGAGAGCATCTGCTTGGTCTGCTCTTCGGCTGATGCGTGTGGATCACTGTTTGGCCAACGTTAATAGATGCTCTGGTGCTTGGCCGCGCCTGCTCTTAGGGTACAGAATTCTCCCATGCAAGGAGCTGAACTTACACATGAGTATGAATGATCCATTCCAGATCTTCTCCAACCACGTCTGTGCTCTTCACTCGCCGAAACAGCCGAGGCTGCCATTCAACGCCGTCCTGAGTTCTTTTCGCGGCCTCCTCCCGTTGTCGATCCTCAATCTTGGTCTTTTCGTTGGTCGCAAGCTCATGGTTCCTTTCCTTGACGGCTTTGACCGTGGATAGCCAGAGCTTCTGCGACTCTCGCTCCTCCTGCTCCTCCAGCGGCCGAATCTGCGGAGCGCTCGGTTGGGATTTTGCGGCGTTGAAAAAGACATCCTTGTGCCCAGTCTGTGGAGTATATGTCAGAAAAGCTCAGCTGGTGCAAGTGATCGACAGGTCTACGACTCACCTTCATGTCCTTGATGCACATCTCATCACTCCAGAGGCCTGATAGTTCGTACAGTACTTCGCCAGTGTTTTCTCTCTTAATAAATCCACCAATGGCATTGTACGTGCCGCTTACCCACCCCTTGGTCTTGAAGTCGATGTCTGCGACCAGATCCAGCTCGGGGCATCGAACGAAACTGTGGTCGCCGAGTTCGTACTTCATTTTCCCGAACAAAATGCCCCGCGCATACATGTTTGGTTGCGTCAAGATGCTAGAATTCTCGGGTCAGCTCAGGGGCAGGCTTTGAATGGTCGACAGCACGCGGCTTACTATTGCTCGCCAACATCCGCATTCTTTCCTCGGTTTAAGAAGCTCAGATAGGCAACGCCCTCCATGAGACTGGCCGCTGAGTTGCCAAGAAATCTACTCCTGGGTTTCAATGTGCCGTCGATTCGGATGTGGTAGTCGGGTGCCATATAGAAGTAGCTCGACTTGGGCGGATGGTGAGATGTCTGTTCGGAAATATAGTACGCCCTTTTGTCGGCGTCGAGTTGCCAATAACAGGAGAAGATTTCGCCGAGGATCGGGTTCAACGGCTTCTTGACGCCTCTGTCCCAGCACATTAGCGATATTGACTTTCCTCGTTCATTTTGTATCGGTTAGTTCAAGTCACGCCGGGTCGTACTCACGGAGGTCGGATGTGCCATCCGCTGAGATAGAATTTGACAACGGAGACGAAGCGCTCAACAGGATCGTCGATGTCGGGGATATGGAGTAGCATTTCAGGGTGACACATGAAGCTAAACGCGGATCGAATTAGCAAGAAAGCGACAGTTTACCGCAAACAGTCGTCACAGCAATAGCGAAGACGTACTTGGTTATTCTCTCTAGCATGCTTCGGGGCTCAAGAATAAAGGTTGGCAAGACGACGCGACTGAGATCTGCACCCGGGCGCAGCTGGGAGATGATGTGAGAGAGGACTGTAAAATACGACGCATTAACCAACTGTCCATCAGGACTGGGCGCGATTGCGCTCTACTCATGGAGCGGTAATTCGCCATGGGAGAACGTACCATTGCCCTGATCGGGCTCCATAACCTGGGTGTCCGCATCATTTTCAACGGGACTCCTCGTCTCATCGACCGAGGAGTGGCTGCTGCCTTGAGATTGCGAAAACCAGTTAGACAACATGATTCTTTACCAAATACCGGGATATATCAAATGCCAGACGAAGGGCGCTTGAAAAGTTCAGGTCCAGAATATGTACAGCGCCCAGCGTCCAGTGTCCAGGGTCCAGAGGAAGCGAATGAAGCAGATCGAAGCACGGCCAGCCGAACTAGGCACGCAAGCGGATGTTTAGTCTAAGTGATGAACGTATTTTCTCATGCAATTCGACAGTCTCGTCGCACAGTCTGGCCACAGTAGGGCTCGGTTGTTGGAACATAGGTACTCGAGGTGGCGTACGAGCTGCGGGGGGCGGATGCGCTGGTGGGGAGAGGCGAAAGAGGCGAAAGGGGGAGGAAAGGGAAAGGGGACAAAAGGAGGCGATGGTTTAAAGCCAGAAGCGAGGATAGAACAGCTGGCACTCGAGCGATCGAGAATGGATCACAAGACAGCCTCTTTCCCGCGACAACAGCACGAGCTGACATGGACATCTCAAAGGGGGGGGGGGGTAGACAACTCACTGGCAGCAGTCGACGCGCGACGTCGGCCAGACACCGAAACCAGCCCACCGAGTCCGCTCAGAACCATGACGCGCGTGGGTACACAGAATGAAAATAAAGCTTGCGGGAGGATGGAGCTATCGCAGCTCTGTCTTCGGTGCTAGAGCTAGAGAGGGTCCTGACCTCGACGCAACAAGTTCTCGCGCGTTCTCGTCAGTCGTCACCATCAATCGAAGTAATGTTTGATTTTTAATCGATCCCCAACGGCACGCCTAAACTGCGGCGTGGGTCTCCGCAGCGGACGTTCGGCCCGGAGCTCGGATTGGTGGCGAGTTTGCCGACAATATTGGGAACAAAGTACTTTGTTGGTGTTTTTCGTAGTCGAGGCCTTCGCTTCGTCTTTCCTCTGATGGTTTCAAATTCCGTCTTGAAAAAAAAGGCACAGAAAGGTAATGAAAAAGAGAAAAGAACACAAAAAAGGAGAATAGAAAGAAAACGGGGAAAGGGGCAACTGGAGAAGGAAAATCAAAGGCGCGAATTTCCGGACTGTAGCCAGCCAGGGATTGAGACCAGAGTCTACGATCACGATGCGCGCTTCGCGAATACCCCTGGTCTGGAGCTTCGAAAAGATGACGTTCGCCCGCTCCCAGCTATGTATGGATCCTGAAGACTTCAAGACAGAAACCCCGCCACGTGAGAGAAGCTTTGTTGGTTTTGCTCTTCCGATTTGGCGTCTGTCTCGTTGTATACTTGGAGCCGAGAAAGAGAAAATTTATCTTTTTTTTTTCTTCACGACACATACCAGGAGTCCAGGACAAACGCAAGACAGCGGAGCCCTCCTCTCGCCAATGTGGGAGCGAGAGGATGGGCATTGGGATGAGATGGGTCCATGACAGGTTTGTTACGTCATCTGGCTTGGCTGGTCGGTAACGCGGTTGGAGTAAGCTGTGTGTGTTGGTCCTTGGAAGTTGGAAGACGAACCAATTTCAATGGGCGGGAGTCGGGACTCGGGATATGTAGCTTGAATTTATTATCTGACGCCATATCAGAGCAAAAGGCCCCTGAGACGCCCATTCAGCCATTTTTTCTGGTTGTCTCTTCTTCAAAACAAAGAGAAATCCGCCGTTCTTGATCCGAGAAGGTGGACGAGAAAAGTGGGACAGGGAGCTCACGAATTGCAAACTCATCGAGACAGCGCCGAGGCAAGTTCGTCTGGTCTTGGATAGAAGTGACATGACATGGATGTAGGTATGTACATGTACACAGTACACGGTCAACGGGAATACTCGTTCTGTGGTACTTTTGTCTTTCGTGCAACGACATTTCCTCAGTTCATTCTCGCGAAGATTATACGCATTAATGACACCTTCACAAAGCACAAGCTACAACAGTCCGCGTGCAACGATCGACGAAATGGGCTCCCACGACTTTCGCAACCTGGACATGACACAAGGTGCATCGTGCCCGTATTCAGCCGTGGACCAACCCATAGTGAAAGACAAACGAGTGTATACAGCTTGAGCCAGCTGTAACACATTCAGAATCAAAAGAAATACATCGTGTATTGAAAGTAAGCAATGCCTATTGTATTCAAACGCTCCGCTTCAACGCCTTAACCACCCAGATACTTTCATCGAGTCATCTCGACCATGCACCGAGCTAATGCTACCCCGTCACGCCATCACATCTCTTCAAGAGAATGGTTCGTAAAAAGGCTTCTTTGTAACTTTGTTGTCCATATAATTTTATACAAGTCTTGTTGCTTGTTGCGCCGGCACCGGATATTGTGCCTCATTGAGTCATTGCGAAAAATGACCCAGTTAACTTCCCGCGGCGAGTCATGAGACCATCTCACTTTGTCCGGCGAGATGAGATCCTGGATGGTGTCTTTGCTGGAGCTGGGAGACAACTGGACAGATGATCCCGGTCTAATATCCTGCGCGTTAGAATAATTTCCCTCTCTTCATTATTCCACTCATCAAAAGAAACAAGAAACGAACGAACGAAAAACTGGGAAGAGAAAAAAAACTGGAAAGAAACAAAGGGGCGAGTATATTTACCTGCATCCTTCTCAAACATGATCGAAATATCATCATGCTCACCCGGCAAATCCGGCACATCAAGACACACAAACGCCTCATCATCATAATCAGCATCCTTACTCGCCGGCATCCGCGGCAACGGAAACTTAGCATCCACAAGCCGAATCCCAGCCTTGCTCCCCTTCTGAAACATCTCGTACTCATCCGTCTCCTTGAGCAGGAAATTCATGCAGTGCCCGTGCTGGAAGTCCTCAAAGAACGCCAGCAGCTGGAGTTGTCTGTCCTCGAGGCGCACGACCTGGATCCGCGTGGCGCCAGCCTCCCACTTCTTGTGGATGGGCACCACCATGCGCCGACGGGAAATGGCGAATGTAGCGGCCAGGGCATCGAAAATGACCTCAAAGCCCGTCAACGCTTGCTGGAAGCTGTGGAGGTCCTTTAGGGTGTGGAATTCGTACGTGCGGATGGTCTGGTTTGACTTGAGGAGCTGTAGAGCATCGCAGAGATTGGCGGGCAGCTCTTTCGGCACCTGTGCTTCCGAGACTGACATGGTGATGTCCTGCTGGGGTTGTCGCAAGATGCGCAGCATGTTCGGATTGTGGACCTCGAGTCGCACTCGCAATTCGCCGGGCGCGACATTTACTCTGTCTGCGATGGTGCCGTCCTGGTATTCGAGCACAATCTTTAGCTTATCAGCGAGAACCGTGGGCGGAGCACCTCCCTCGTAGCTAGCTTCGTCATTAACGACGCGTACTGCAGACCAGGGGATGCGGCTAAACGGTGCGAGGCCGGTAGGTTCGCGGATGCTCTGCGAGATCATGAAGCTTCGAAGGGGCGCGTCTGAGAAGACGCTTTCGTCGTGGTTGAGTGCGGTGCCTGTTAGGAGAGCATGGAAGTTGGCGCGTTCTGCTTCTTCGCTAAACACAAACACCATTCGGCCCCTTTGTCGGCCTTGGACATATTTGAGCGAGAGAGCCGGTTGGTCGCCCTCGGCCCTGAACACCGCAAATTGGACGGGCATGGACGGCGAGAAGCTATGCTGAACGCCGCTGAGGATCCTCGTCCGAGATCCCGTCACGACGGCGATTCGGAAACCGCAGTGCCAGCTGCGCGGTCCAGCTGGACTAGATTCTTTGTGAATTCTTTCAAACAGGGCCACGTCGCATTGAGGGACAGGCTCTTTGGGGAACACGCGGGACTGCGGATCTGCATCGATGTATTGGAACGATCGCAGGTTATTTCGGAAGACGACGACTTCATCGCTTCGCGGGTGCAGCGTGGTCTGAACCTTGGCACTAAAGTCGTACATGCTCCAGAGCATCCTGTAGTCATTCTGGTTCAACTGGACCACCAGCAAGAAGCCGCGGGGCAATCGAACCTCCAAGGAACACGACTTATTCTGCCAGCGAACATCATCCCAGATCGGCCCTGCATTCTTATTCTCCTGAATAGCCAACTGCACGGCGCCGTTTTGGCTGGCAATTACGAACACGAGTCCCGTACTCTTTTGAGGTCGCACCATGGACAGAATGCACGGTAAAAACAGCCTTTGCGAATCTCGGTCCTGCTCCGTCAAATACGCGTCTGCCATGACACGGCCATAGCTAAAGTTTTCTGTCGTGTCGCTGACGGGGAAGGCGTCGAGGAGTTGGAGCGTGGACATGGGGTGCTGCATCGCTGTCAGACCTGCGCCCCAGTTGCCAGATAGAAGAGCAAACATGTCTTGGCTCAGAGTAGGATACTCGAGCCATATTGATTTGTCCATGGTCTGGGGAAGAAACGGTTCCTCGGGAGGAAGAAATCCATTTCGTTTCATGGATTGAGCCAGCTTTTGTAGTGCTGATAGAACGCTCTGGATTACTCCCGTGACTTCTACATCGAGTAGTAGCCTTTGCGAGTCCATGATCTCGGGGATCGCCCGCTGACAGAGCCAATAGCCCTTGGACAGATTTGAGTAGGCCTGTTGTCTGTCTAATTCGTTCCGCATCTGCGACTGAGGTGTGCTCGGGCGCTCTCGAACCGCCAGTTCCAGACCCATCCTGCCCTTCAGAAACCACCACAGGGCGGCCCGCGCAACCTCCTTAGGTGGGCATATTGACAACGGTCGAACTGTTTCGGCATGTAATCGGAAGAGCTCGAACAGATGTTTGGTACCCTCGACAAAGACGTTCAAAGCATCGTCGCTAGCATAATCGGAAGCATCCTGTAGCCCTACTGACACAGATCGTGTGGTCGATGGACGTGTTGGTCCAGGAGGTGGTGGCCCGCCTTGGGACGCGGCACTGGGCTGTCGAATGGGAAGGTGGGCGAGAGGTGGGTTAGGTGACGAATAGGTTCGGGAGGCATTGGAAGCTATGGAATCAACTGGACTGTGATCCAAGGCCGGCTGCTTCTTCTCCGTTTCGGGTGGTGGGGACGACTGGCGTGGCGGTTCTAGGGAGTTGTCTACATACGTTGCCGGTGGACGAGCACCATCCTCCCATTTAAGGAGGGATGCCACGCTTGCGGTTTTAGCAGCTTGCGCAAACACGGTGCCTTCTGCCTCACGCATTTGCGCTTGATGTATTTCTATAAAAGATCGTCTCTTCTCATCCCGGCTGCCCGACGTCTCTGCTGTTCCGGCGGATGCATCCCGTCCAGTACCATTGAACATGTCATCTCTCTGGTTTCTATACTCTGGAGGTGTGGCAATGGTGTTTTGTTCCTCGTCTGGTTCAGGGACTTCCGAGTATCCTGTCTGAGTGCGGGGAAGGGGCTTCGGCACGATGTCCTGGTTAGATGCGCCTAAGAAACCCCCCGAGTATCCAGGCGGTGCAGAATCAGCACGAGGACAGCCAGGTCGCGACGAAGAGTTCGGCTGCGCAGAACGATATGCAGGCGGTTGAGCAGGCACCGCTGGCCTGGCCCTTTTCTTGTGTACTCCAATTTCCATGACAGGAATCTCGGACTCGTCGCCACCCTCCCCAATGATTTCCGGATATGAGTCGACAAAGTGAACATTCGTGCCCTTTTTATTGGGGCGGGGGCTTATTCTGGGCGATCTTGGTGGTAGCCGGCCGCCTGGGGCCATGGGTCGGTTCAGCTGTGCCTGTTGATTTACGGCCAAGGCCTGCGGATATCGGGTGATGGTTGTGTCGAGCTTCGCGAGCTTCGGAAGAGCCGACGGCGGGGGCGGCGGTGCGTGAGAAACATCCAGCTTATCAGTCGTAATCTGGAGGAAAGCTTCGAGTGTCGAGGCCGGGTTGACGAGATTTTCGTGCGACTTTTTGTCTCTGCCAAAGAGTTTGCCCATGAAGCGACCCCTCCTGGACGATCGTCCCTCATCGACGGCGGGAGGTTCGTTCTCCATGGTGACGCTGGCGAACCAACAACAGGCTCATTGGCGTAAAAGGCCTTCTTTTGGCGCGCGTTCCTCTTTAATATCTTGTTTTTTTCGAGAATCTCGGCTGTAAGGAACAACTCATCCGCGGGATCCGGAAGTGGACCAGAGTAACCAGTTCGAGAGGACTGGTAGAGAGCTTCAAGCTACGAGTTGCGCAAATTTGTCGATCCGTCACGATGAAGGCCCGACGTGAATTTTGAGCAGAAGACAAGTCGATGGCAACATTGAGGATCTAGAAACACGGACGCGGTGTTCAAGCCGAGACTGACTGACGATTGCTGCAGGCTTGTCGTTTGTTGTTGCTTGTGTCGCTCGTGTCGCATGTGGGGGTACCGGTAGTACGAGTTTGGGATTGTGTGACTTTGTGTCCCTCTCTTTCATGCGAGCGGAAGGTGATTGGGCGAGCACGGAAGGGGGGGGGTGGGGGGCGTGTTGTCACAGCGGACATGGGGTGTCTCGATATTGCCTGGCCTTATTTTGTCACATTACATACTCAGGCGACAAAGGGGACATTGGAATGCGGAGGAGGCGGAAACGATAGGTACAAGAAGATCACTTGCCTAAGACAAGCGTCGGTCTTCTTACTGCTCAGTGCATAATGAATTTCATCGAGTGGACAATGGTCATTGGGTCAACATTGAGGTTATTGGCCAAGTCGAAGCCAGGCCTTTCAAGCTAACGGGATGAAACAGGTTACAGAATCAATCCTCACAAACAACTATGTATATGTATACATGTGGTATGTACTCCTTACCTACATGTGTAGATAGGTACATAGTCGAACCGATTGTGCAACGACTCCTCGTACATACCTATGTAGCACAAAAACGACGGGAGGTGATAAAGGACGAGATGTGGACTCTGGAGCCCTGTCAGGGCCCGAGCGGATACGATTCTAGGTATGTACGCAAATGTACGGGAGTCCTGGGGCGATTGATCTAGGCGGTTACTTTCTATGACTTGGGGCTTGTCGCGGAGCCTGGAGGACGCCAAGTTCCAACTGTGAGACAGCCTCACAGTTGACGCGCGAGTCGGCGGGTATTTAGACGTTTCTACGGAGTACGCGCCTTGCGCAAAATTGATTAAATCCTCTCGGGTACAGACTGTGCTCCGTACCTACCTAGCATACCTACCGTACTGGCTCTGTGTAGCATTATGCAGCATGGATTGTTCATGAATCATTTCAGTTCAACGCCGCGCCTGACTTCTCTGTCGATAAAGGGCTCGTTGTTGCCAAGACTTCAGAGGCTTGGAGCGGGTCAAGACTCAGAGTCATGTACAATACATACGGAGTATGTACTCCGTAGAAATGGAGACAAAAAGGCGAAATCAGGCAAAAAAAGTCAGTAAGGCCTAAATCCCAAAATAAATTCACCACTTGGCACCATTTCTCCTACTCGCGGCCTGACTCCTTCTCTAACTGCTATAGGCAAGACTCTAGAAATTCCATTGATTTGAAGATGACGAGTAATGAAAGCCCTAACCAGGTAGGTGTGTATCAAGATTCAAGATACTACAGCCTTCCGAGAGACCCTTATTAGTCTTATGAATTGCCTTTTTGCGAGCCAATTCTATTTTTAGTCGATTTTGGTTCAGGCGGCCCGCGCAATCCGGACAAAATTTACCAGACCCAATCAGCGTGCACCGGTTTCTGCACATCATCGCCTACCGCGCTGCAACGGGTTGATTAATAAGCAGGCACAATCGAGGAAGCTTTTCGAGCGAGTTGGGCGCCGTGATTGCCATGAAAGAGAGGTATCTAGGTATGTACCTCCGTTCGACACACATGTAAGCACTTATCATACCATACGTGCGACATAGGTAGGTATGTATTCGATACAGCACCAAGTTGGGACTCACATTCTTCAACGGTTCATTTCGTCCGTCCGTGATGCTGCAGCGCAAGGTAGGTAATAGACGAGATTGTCATTGTTGATACTCCTGAATTCATACTTGCAGTAACAATTTCCCGATCTCGTCAATGTCCGCTTTCGTACAGATCTGATACATACATACCTGGTAGGTACTCCGCACTTACTGGTACATATGTAAGTAAAAGATAGGTAGGAAGTTTGTCACTTGTTGGAAGTTGCCACTTGCACGAGTTCTTTAGGTACCTACCAAGTACCTCACGCGTCAGACCACCACCCAGAATTTTTAAAAGCTACCCGGTACGTATCGATAAGAACAGCGACTTGGCTTGCCACCTGAAGCGCAAGGCGAAAATCGCCAAGTCTTCCTCGTGCTCCTTGGTTTGGAAAGCGACAGGCCAACTCGGCTACAAGAATTTCGTCAACATAGTCCGACGAGACATGTAGGAAACGCTTCTCCCGCATGAGTATTCTATCTAAATTCTTCCAACGAATCATGGCCGCTGAGATCAAGCGCGTGCCCATCCCCCGTCGGGGTGTAGACTATCGCGGCAAAGTCGTGCTTGCGCCCATGGTTCGTTCGGGAGAATTGCCCTCGAGACTACTCGCTCTACACTACGGAGCTGACCTCGTTTGGGGTACGTATGTCATCAATGCTTCGTTCATGTACCATTTATATATTCTCACCATTCATATTGCA
Source organism: Claviceps spartinae (assembly GCA_018360215.1). NCBI lineage: Eukaryota > Fungi > Ascomycota > Sordariomycetes > Hypocreales > Clavicipitaceae > Claviceps > Claviceps spartinae. Next base: position 31,751 of record SRPX01000107.1, on the reverse strand, counting down.
GCATGGGTTGTGCTGACTATGCGCTTTATTTTTAGGCCCCGAAACTGTTGATCGTGCTCTGATCGGAACAACGAGACGTTTCAATCAAGATACCAGGGTAGTGGAATGGACTCGGAAGCCCGCGTATGGCCAGAAAGAACCGCCGGTAGATGTCAAGGAAAGCATTATCTACAGAGTCTTCCCCGAGGCAGAGGCCAACAAACTCATTTTTCAAATCGGCACCGCAGACCCCGATCGAGCTGTCGAAGCAGCACGCCTTGTGGCGGCCGATGTCGCAGGCATCGACGTCAACGCCGGATGTCCCAAACCCTTCAGCACCCTCGGAGGCATGGGCGCCGCGCTCCTCCAAAACCCCGATAAGCTTGTTGCGATTCTGGAAGCGCTGGTGAAGAACATATCCCATGAGTTCGAGATCGGCATTAGCGTCAAGATCCGCATCCTAAACACCGCCGCCGAAACAGAAGCTCTGGTGCGACGTCTAGTTGCCACGGGCATCACTGGCCTGACCGTCCACTGTCGAACTACCCCCATGAGACCACGGGAGCGCGCCATCCGAGATCAACTCCGCATGGTGGCAGACGTCTGCCACGAAGCCGGCGTGGCATGCCTAATGAACGGCGACGTCGAATCCAGAGACGAGGGTATCCGATTGGCAGCCGAGTACGGCGCCGACGGGGCCATGATAGCCGTGGCCGCCGAGAGAAACCCCAGCTGCTTTCGATCCGGTGCCGACGGCGGCATCTTGCCCTGGCAACCCGTCGTGGAGCAGTACCTCAAGTTCTGTCTGGACGTACAGAATCGCTTCAGCAACACCAAGTATCTCATGGCGCAGATGATTCCTGGCAAATCCCAGTCTTACGTGCCTGTCAACAAAGTCAGGAGCTACACCGAGATGTGTAAGACACTTGGCTGCGACCATTTGCTCGAACAGGCCCAGGAAGTAGATATCAGCACGGGGCTTGACAAGCGTCCTGAGAAAGCATCCAAGAAGGCCAAGAAGAACGCGAGCGCTCTGGCTGCAGGCGGACAGACGGCTCAGAACAAGCAGCCGCGCAAGGCCCTTTCTGAGCGTCACAAGAGCGCGGCGCCCAAGACGACATCTGAGCCGAAGCCAGAGGCAGTGGAGCCCGCGGCGTTGACTGTCTAGTTATCTACATAGCGAGCGAGCAGGCGAGGAGAAGACTGGACATCGAATGGCTATATGGCCATCAAAATTAAAAACAGCATCATACGGAGTTGGAGAATGGTTGAATGGCCATAGATTTGGCTTTGCTTTTTTCAACAACATGGAGCATAAGCGTGCATTTCTCGAGAAGTCATGGCATGAATCTGAAAAAGATCCGATAGTCAAGGTGAACAGGGAGAGTTATCACAATTGTATATTTCGCTATCAACCCCAGCGCTGATACATGCATAGATGGATTATGGTCTCACTGCATTCACTGTCCCATAGGTAGCTGTTGTAAATGTACTCAAATCCCAAATGGGTGAAGAGGCACAAAACAGGTCACTCTATTTTCCCCTTGTTCTAAGCATCCCCTCTTAGGTAGTAACGATACAATGTAAATAATGAAGATGTAGATTGAACTCAGGTCCCTCAAACGAACTTTTTCAATCGTCTCTCTGAGCCGTCTTTTTCACTCGTTCGCCCCCATCCCAGTCTTCTATTTCCCCTGCTTCACCCATCCCTCCACCGCCTCCCTCGCCCCCGTCACTTTATCATCCACGAACTGCACACCCACCCGCCCATGAGCCCTCGCAAAGCTCGCACTCTTCCTCAAACTCTCCCTAACACTAATATGCGTCTCCGCCACAGCCGGAAAGCGCTGCTCATACCGCCACGTCAGGTCCGTGATATTGCGCATCGTCACGGGCAGGACAGTCCATCCGGCCCCAACACCAAATAGCATGGGCACGGCGCTCCGCAGCAGGATATTACTCCGGCGGGTGAGGATGCTGCCGGCCATGGCGGCCACGAGGACATAGATGGTGCCGGGCATGAGCTTCTCGCCGCTTTCGCGCGCGGGTGCAAGGCTTGCAATCGTGTTGGTGAAGGATTGCTCGAGGTGGAAGGCCGAGTCCATGGTTTCGTTGACCTTGGTTTCTGCGCAGAGAGCGACGCGGTAGAGCGCCATGCGGGCTCTGCCGATTTGCAGGGCGAGTCTGTCTGTGGGGGATGGCCTTCGGGGCCGTTTTGTCTGCTTTTCGAGCGGTTCGGCGTCGGCGCTGGCTGGTCGTTCCGAGAGTTGAGCTTCGGGAGGGATGACGGCGGTGGGGGGGGCGTCGTATGAGGTTAGGATGTCGACATCATCGTAGATGGGTTTCCTCTGTCGCCTTGGTTAGTCCTTATCTGGTCCATCTTGAAAGTATGCTCTCCATTATCATCAGTAGATCTCAACAGCGGTCGATTGTTTCGGGCTGGAGTCGTCTACATACGTTGCTCGGAGGTGCTTCGGCCAGGACAGTCGCGGGAGCCAAAGCCAGTCCGCCGATCACCATGGCGGTTACCGGCGCCAACGAGCACTGAGAAGGATCAATGTTAGCGATATAGAGGCCAGGTACAGCTTTAATTCATTGACAGAGCGATTCTTACCCGTTTCAGCAGCACTCTTGCAGCCATTGTCGATTCAATTGGCAAGCCGTTCGAGAGAAGGGGCTGTTCGTGTGTTGTCGTCGGGTTCGAGATGTCCTGCGGCGGGTCGCTTTCAAGCTTCCTCAGAGCTGGCACGTGATCCGCTCAGACGCGTGGTAAAGTCACTTTACTTTAGGCATGTTCACTGGTCGGGTTTTTTTACCTTGTATCTCTCGGCAATCAGTCTCCAGACAATACCTAGTCAGTGGAAGTTAAATATATTGAGGACCAATGTCCGAGTCCAATTGATTTGTGGTACGAAGTCAGTTCCTGCTTGTGTCCATTGATGGCAACCCGTAAATGGCAGACATGACAACAAAGGCCTTGCTTCGGAGAGAACCATCTGTCAGCCACTTTCAAAATAAAGTATTTACCCCCCCTCCTTTTCCCCCTTTTTTTTATTGCGAACTACTCCCATCTCAGCCCTGCGTTCAAAATTGTCCAAGAAGTCGAAGGTGCAGGTACATAAATGAAGCGACTTGACAACATTTGTCACGTGAGCGTTGCTGGCTTGGGTCTAGCGCCCCCTGCATCTTCAACTTCATGCCGAGGGCATCAATAAACCCCACCAGCGGCGCGCTGATGAGCGGAGAACCACCGCCCGTGTGAACCCGAGGAATGGAAGCAAAGGGGCATGAGGGCCTCGATTGGTCATTGGCTGTTGCCGCAAAACTCCGTACCAGAGCCGACAGATTCCTTCCCGGCTGTCGAAAAAAGAACAATCCAGACAGGACAGATGGACTTGGCGATCTCTTCCTTCATCCTCTCCTTCCTCTCGTGTGCTCTCAGGCAGTGTGCTCTCTGTCAATTCCTCATTCAGGGACCCAATGTCCCTGGTATCGCTGCCATCTCCGAACTCGTGTAACCCAGGTTCTGCGCTGATGCCATCTCACCGGCTTGCGATCCCACGTCAATAGTCCGTTGCCCTGCTGTTGCGTCGACCATGCTCAGTTCAGGAGGCGGCCGTCGCCTCTGGATCTGCACGCGATGCATCCGTCACGTGAACCAGCCCAGACCGTCAATAGCCACCGCGAGAAGCGCATCAGCATCGACAACACTTGTGCAGCGGAGTTGGGAGACGACAGCTTCTGCCGAGGCCACACCGTCTGCGCACGTTGACCACATCGTTAGTTCCCGTCACGACGACACCGTGCTCCGCGAGCTGTTCGACGCCTCGACCGGTCTCTCATTTCCGAGCTTCAGTCTCAAGAAGAGTCATGGACTATTCAAGAATCGATACCTCACGAGCCCCGATGGCTTCCTCGTCTTTGCGCGAAAGAACCTGGAAAAGGCGACGCGCATCGTCCATCGCGCCCTGAGCGCGTCTACCACGAAGGAATATCAGGGCTTGGTCAAGGATCTCGACCGGTTGAGCGACCTGCTTTGCAGAGTTCTGGATCTTTCCGACTTTGTGCGTATGACACACCCAGATATTCGATTTCAACAAGCTGCAGCCGACGCGTGGTCGATGGTATATCAATACATGAATCAGCTCAATACTATGACGGGCCTCAATGATCAATTGGACGTGGCGCTATCAAAGCCTGAAGTAACGGCCGCGTGGTCAGCAGAGGAGAAGACGGTGGCACATCTTCTGAAGCTCGATTTTATGAAGTCGGCTGTCAACTTGCCCAAGGCCGCCAGGGATCGGTTCGTTGAATTGTCCTCACGCATCAGTGATGCGGGCTCTGCCTTTGTGAGAGATATGGAGCCCAAGGTTCAAGAGGTCAAGCTGCCTTCCCATCGGTTCTACGGACTCTACCCGACCCTCGCCGCCACGCTCAAGGTGCGCTCCAAGATTGCCATTTCGACAAAGGGTTCAGCGGCTGCTGCTGCTCTGCAAAGTGTGTACGATGAAGAGACACGCAAGGAGATTTACCTTGCGCAGCGCACCGCCTCGAGCAGGACGATTGAAAATTTGGAATCGATGCTGAAGCTGCGGTCAGAGCTTGCCAAGCTCGCAGGGTTCGACAGCCACGGGCACATGGCTCTCAAGGACAGAATGATGGCCAAGTCACCGGCATCGGTGATGAAATTCCTTCTCGCGCTGCGCGAGCACAATGCGCCTCTGGTGCAGCATGAGCTCGCTGAACTGGTGGAGAAGAAGCGCGAAAGGCTTGCCATGCCTGAAGTTAACCTGCTGGCATGGGATCGCGACTTGTACATGGAGAAAATACGCGCCGAGATGCGATCGAGGACACGCCACGAAGACCAACTCTCGGCATACTTCTCCGTCGGTACCGTCATGCAGGGTCTATCCCGTCTGTTTGATCGTCTCTACGGCGTCCGATTTGTTCCGCGGGACCCCCTCCCCGGCGAGGTCTGGCACCCAGACGTCAAGCGTCTCGACGTCGTGGCCGACAATGGCGAACAACTCGCCGTGCTCTACTGCGATTTATTCTACCGTCCGCAAAAGTCGCCTAACCCTGCCCACTTCACCGTACGATGCTCCCGAGAAATTCACCAAGACGAGCTCGACGAAGCTGCCGAGGACACGGGTTCCGCCACACCCATCTTCGACAATGCTGAACAGGCCGCCAACGACGGCATGGAAACCTCACGCCGCGACGGCAAACTCAAGCAACTCCCGACCATAGCCCTCGTATGCGATTTCCCTAAACGAAACTCGGTCCGCGAACCCGCCCTCCTATCCTACTACTCCGTCGAAACCCTGTTCCACGAAATGGGCCACGCCATTCACTCCATCCTCGCTCGCACCAGCTTCCAAAACGTCTCCGGAACCCGCTGCGCGACCGACTTTGCCGAGCTCCCCTCCACCCTCATGGAGCACTTCGCCGCCGATCCCACCGTCCTCTCCCTTTTTGCACGCCACTGGAAAACTGACCAGCCCCTCCCCTACGACCTCGTCCAAAACCGCATCAAACTCTCCCGCCGCTTCGAAGGTCTCGACACAGAACACCAAATTATTCTCGCCATGGTCGATCAAGCATACCACTCCCCCTCCGTCCAAGCCACAAATTTCGATTCCACGCGGCTCTTTCATGAGATACAGCATCAATTTGCGCATGGGCCGAAAGATCCCCCCGAGACGTGCTGGCAGGGTTTCTTTGGGCACCTGCATTCCTATGGAAGTACATACTACAGTTATCTGTTTGATCGGGTCCTTGCAGAGCGTGTCTGGAGGGTTGTCTTCCGGTCTGGGAGGGGCGGCGCGGCGATTGAGCGGGAGAATGGGGAGAGAGTGAAGCAGAATCTGCTCAAGTGGGGGGGGAGTCGGGATCCGTGGAGGTGCCTGGCTGATACGTTAGGGGAGGGGAGGTTGGCGGCCGGGGATGAGGAGTCAATGGCGCTGGTGGGGAGTTGGGGGATTAAGGATGAGAGGAGGAGGGGAGATTTGGGGGAGTAGGCAGGCTTGTTGACAAGTACTCTATGGGGAGTTAGATGTTTCTGAGGGGAGATGTGTGCTGTGAGGAGCATAAGTCCAGAGTCCAGACATCGCTTGTGATGGACGCGACGGACGGCCTAGGAGATGAGGGATAGGCTTCTTTGATGTGGGCAAGGCTCGCGATAGAAGGAAGACTAGGATGATGCGGCGGTATTATATCCGCACGTCTTTCGTGTCTGGGCCACGAGCTCGAAGCGCCCAGCTGGGATGAGATGGGACGATAGAGACCGCTTGTACGAGTCAAACGGACCGAACGGACCGACCGACCTGTTCTCGTCATGGGAGCAGCAACTCCGAAAGACAAAAGAAAGAGTGTGTGGGAACAGTGTAGGCCTGGCGCCGATACCTACCTACTTTGTGTCCTGCTTTGGATGGCATGGTCCATCTGTTTAGACTATCACGGTGTTTTTATCTCGTCTGTCAAGATGTCATGGGTATGGGCTGCTTGTTGAATATTTGTTTTTTCTTTTTCTTTCTTGGATTGGGTTGTTCTGAGCGAGGGATGATGGATGATGGATGTTCATACATAAAAGCGTTGTACTACTGACTGTTTACTGTACCGGAGAAGATGGCGAGGGAATGGTGGATACACATAAAAGCGTTGTACTGCCTGTACTGTACTGTACTGGAGAAGATGGCGAGGATTCACTGTCACGGATACATAAAAGCGTTCAAGCGTTGTACTACCTACATTACTCTACTAGAGAAGATGCCCTTCATTATATTTCCATTCAGACCATGTTCATTCATAGACTTATTTTATTTCATAGAATAAGCTTACATACTCTCTCCTGCCTAGGTATTCCTGCCCAGGTCCCCTCTTCCCCTTTTCATATCCATCTTCTACTTTCCATGTTGCACCCATCCCCATTGCTAAGGCGTTTCTATTTCCGTTTCCGTTTCTGCTTTCAAATCACATATGTACCGTACCTACTTGCTATCATCGCCACGATTTCCATCGTCGTGAAAGTACGTGGCAGAACAGCATTGAGCAACAACTACATGAACAACAAAGACAGCAAGAGCCACGAGACAAAATATATAGTTCATCAGTCTTCCTTATTTTTTTTTTTCCTATCTATTTCTGTAAAGTACACACACAGCTAACATCATTCATAGTCTTCGACAGCAACGCACGGGTATATGTCATTATTTGCATTACCTTCTCCTCACCAGCCAACACACCACCTCCACTTTTCATCATAGCACTCATCAGCAGCAGCAATTTAGCTCGCCGAGCCAGTCGGATCATTAGAAACAAAGAAAAAAGAAAAGAGTACCAGATGACTCATGAGTATCAAACAAATGTACGTCAGCGACGCAAAAATCAGTATACACGCAAAAGACATGGAAGAAACAAAATCGGCCGACTCATATGAGATTTGCTGCCCCCCGCGTGGCTGTCATTGGCTGCTTTGTGTTAGAGATCGCGCGCGTGGGGGATGGTTTGTTCGTGTTGGTGCTAGATGGCGATTTGACCTCTTTGTGTCTGGGGCCAAACGCATCCAGGCCACTGATGGCCAGCTCAACGGTCTCGGCAGTCTCAGCAGGTGTGACAAAAGCCTCCGTATACTCGTCATACAATGGAATGTCCGCGGCAATACCCGAGTCATCCAAGCTCTGAGGGTTGAACGGGTAACGAGGGGCAATCAATTGGCGGTCGTCTTCCTCATCATGGTTCCAAACTGACCCCTCGCCGAGGGATGTGGTCCTGTTGAGGGACGGGGAGTCACTCTGGTCGGTACTGGTAGTATAAGTCACGCTCTTGCTTATGAGGTGCATCTGGTCGCCCAGGCTTCTCACTTGAGCTTCCAGTGCCCCGCGTGCCAATCGCTCCGATTCCAGCAGAGCCAATAAATTGGCGTATTGCTCGGATGTAATGTTCCCAGACGAAGGGCGTGTGTCCTCTGCCGCATGCCGCTGTCGTTGATGTGACGGGACCATCGGTGAAAGTATAGTGGCGCGAGGCGTCACTTCCCCAAGCTCTCCAAATGTCGTCTTAGATGTATTGGAATGACATGTAGACAGCCGGTTGACACTGTAGCGCCCTTGTCCCACAAACGACATGTCACTGGACTGCAGGAGCATGGAGTGGATTTCACGATTGCTGCTTTGTCCATGCAATTGCCGGGAGCCGGAAAGTCGTCTCTCAATACTATGTTGTCGAAGGACAGAAAGGCTGTTGCCGAGTTGAAGGACAATGCTTTCAAGACGGCTCATGCGCGTCTCGAGGTCGCTCGCTTGTCTCTCATAAGCAGATGGGTCCGCCCAGCCAGGACCAGTAGATTCGACTGACCTCGCCGGACTCTTGCTTCGATCTGTCTCACGCTCCTCCTCTTCCTCCCGATGGCTCATGGTAGCAGGGCGCGGGGGTGTTGCAGGCCGTTTTTGGGGAGATGACAACGAGCCCAAGGTTCGTACTGACTGTGGCTCTGGCTGTAATTGTGGCCGTGGCGACCGCTCTTCTAGTTCAAACTCCTGCTCCAGCTCCGTCTCTAGTTGCGTCTCAAGCTTCTCTATACCTTGCATGGGCAAGTGCATGTATTCTTCGTCGGCTACAGGTGATATGAGAGGTGCGGCATAGCCGTCTCGCCAGTAGCGGATTTCGGCGCTGCGCCGCCGCGCCTTGCCTCGAGGCGGTGATGATGTCGATGTCACATCGGAACAAGGTGTGAAGATGAGGCTCCTGGACCGGCGCTTCAACCCTCGCGCATCGCTGAAAATGGCCCGCCCAATCTCGTTAGGATCATCATTCGCATCTTCCTTGGACGTTCGGCCATGAGAGCTGGCAGGTCGCGGGGACAGGCCTGCCAATCGAGAGCCGCAAGTCCATCGATTGCTTTCGTGGTGGTGAGTTGCAGTATCAAGAATGTTCGTGCACTTTTCGGACAGTCTAAAGTCTGCACTTAGCGAGTTTCGGGCACTTTGGATCGCCATGACGTCTTCAGGGCCGATGGAATGGGAGCGCAAAGCGCGGTCATATTCCGTGATGGGCATCGACAAAGATCGCTTGGAGTCGAGAGCGCTGTGACATGTTGGTGGTCGTTGTCCGTATGGATCCTGTCATTGATGGGGTATTAGTGATGTTCACCAACGCATCGAGGAAGGATACCTACACTGCTGTGTTGGTTTGGTGGACCACCATCAGGCGCGGCCGAGTCTGTTCTGTCACTCGGCAAATGGAACGCAAAGCCATGCTTTGGTCGAAGAACCTTATTCCTTCGGCCAAAAAGCTTGCCCAAGGCTGAGCGAATGACAGATTTCTTTCTCTGATGAGCCTGGCCTTGACCGCTTCTCTCGTTCTTCCTGCCGCCCGCGGACGACGTTTGTGATATTGATGTACGCGCAGCTAGTGATGAAGGCGCATCAGGTAATTGGCTCTCAAGAGTGCCATGATCGGTGGTGCGCGACGATTCCGATGTATATCGAGTACCAATCTGATCACGACTTTCCGGTGTTTGGCGCGAAACCGTATCAGCATCGTCCACAACAACATGTTGCTCGGCTTCGAGATTATTTGCGGTTGAGAGCCGATCTCTTGTAAACAAGTTGTTGTCTAAAGGATCAACAATGGGAATAGGATTCGAAATCTGGCCACGAATAGACTTGGACCAGGTCCGCGGTCTGCGGATGGCGCCACCAGCAGAAGATTTCCAAGGCATCGTGCAATGGTGTTATAACCGACTTTCGCGTGTCAAGAGAGTGATGGCAGGCGAAGCGAAGGAGCGAAATGAAGAAGAAAGATGGACAAGTATTTACACACTGCAATCGGACAATGGCAGCATCATGGTCGTGGGAGCATCCCGGTGACTTCCACGGTTGTGGGCGATGATGAATGCAGGTTCAGTCTGATACGCTCTTGCTGTTTGTGTAATAAGTCAAGCCAAGTGAGAGGCAAGGCAAGCGCGAACGTCAAAGCAGGCAACACGCCGGCAGGCAAGAGCAGGTAAGAGCAGGTAAACGCGAATCAGGGGGCAGACCGTCTTCGACTCTCAAGCAGCAGGTAAACAACACAACCACCAAAGACTCAAAGAGGGTCTCGACTCTCGAGAGAAACGACAGGATGGAGAAAGAGGGAGAGCAAGAAGTAGAGCCAGAGGGAGAATGAGTGACAAAGAGAGTCAAGCGATAGAAGTTCGCAAGAGAAGAAGGAGGAAAGGTAAATAGGACGATAGATGAAACGAGAGTTGCGGCACGGTGTGCGAGGTGCAAGGGGAGATCGGTTGGTTGGGCTCAAGTTTCAACTGTTGATGCGACTGTTGAACGGCTTGCGGCTGCGGCGCCAGTGCCAGCCGCTCTGGTCGTGTCGTGGTCAGTCTTGGTTAATTTGATCGTCTTGTCTAGTTTGGATAGTCTGGTCTGGTCAATGTAGGTACTGTGTGTATGTACATTGTTATAATAACATACTTATTTGTTACTCTGTTTTATTCTGGTCGGTCTGGTCGAGCATTGCAGCCATTGCAGCATTGCAGTCGTCCCCTCGCAAATGCGGCTGCAGGGACCTAGGTAGGCCAGCCACACCAGTGACACCACCGTTACGCCGCTGTGTCTCCCCGACGTGACGGCGACTAACTTATAAGGCGACCACGAATAGATGTCCACACTGCACAGTGCTGCTGCTCTCTAGACTCTTTGCCTTGCAAGTTACATCCACCTGTCATCCATGATCCCGCTCTGTTTAGCATCCAAGCAGTCACATGTGCGCTCAAGTACATATGTATGTATATGATGTATGATATGATATGACACACGTGGGCGGCGCGAGCAAAGAAAAAAAGAAAGACCCGAAACATGAGCCCCGAGTACGGCTCACGCTTTGCGGGGCTCCCTTTGGCCTCTCTGGAGTCTGCCCATTGCCCACTGTCCGTGCATGCGCCAGCACTTCTGCTATGCTGTACACATGTTAACGTCAGATATGAATGTAGAAGATTTCCCCCTTCCCCCTTTTAAAATACGGAGTATTGGTTGCCAGCTTGCCGCCATCCGAGCAGGGAGTCCCGCTGTTGGTGCAATCTCTGAAACTCATCACCGCACATAGGTATGTACATACATATATGAACTAGCAGAGGCTCAACGGTCAAAGACATGTATTCTTTATATTTTCTTGATTTTGGATATTACTTTCAATATATGCATAGAGGCAAGCCACAGCGACGAACAATGGCGCACATGCAGAGGCTGGCATGGCTTCACCGAGTTGGCCGAGTCAGATGCAAACGCAATGCAGTGCGTGGCGTCGCAGCTCGAATCGAGGGGGCGCCGCACCAAGAATGGGTACGATTCACGAATGTTCGTACCTGTACCTGTATGCACTTGACGAGAACCAGTCTTGACTCTTCGCTGTTCAGTGTTCAGTGTTCAAATACGAGTCAGGCAAGCCGGATTGCCGTCCTTCGTCCGTCGTCTGGATGGACCTTTCCAAGACGGACCACGGGTACAGCGGCGGGCCAGGCACCTACCCACTATACTTCAATACTTGGCCCCCCATTGTCACTGTACTCCGTAGGTACTCCGTGCCACTTCACTGAGTCGCTGTATCGAAAGCATCCCGCGTGACCCGACGCTCAGGTCCCCCAGCGGCCCATGATGCTGCCATTGTCCACCCGCCACGTTGATGAGCCCTTCATGAAAGAAAAAAAGCAAGCCATTGCCTGACTGAATGCCGTCGCGCTCGCTCTGTTTCTGTCTACCTATGTACCTACATACATAGGTATGTGTATCACGAGTCCACGACTCACTGTGTTACCAATACACAGCGCTAGTGCGACATAGACGAGGGCAGAAACTGGGCTGAACGTATGCGCAGCGCAGAAATCATGCCCCGTTGTGGCACATTGGTCCGTTCATGCACGCTGCACTTGCATGGATGGATGCGCCACGGCGATTCTTCTCACAGGAGAAATCTCCAACAAGGGGCGGCGCTTTGCTTTGCTTTGCTTTGCTTGGCTTCAGCCTGGTTTTGTTGTGCTTTGCGGGGGCGGCGTTTTGCTCCAAGCATCCCTAAGAGGCAAGTGGCTGTCCTGTGCAGTCCGTTGATTGGCGCGCTCGTTGCTCGCTTAATCACGGCGAGAATCCAGCACATGAATTACTCCCGTATGTTGTATACCTCGACACGGCCCAAACCAGCCAGTCCAGGTTTGGTCTAATTCCAGAGTATATATCACGATTCACTCTGGACTCCTGGAGTCTGGAGTCTGTACAGTAGTTTCAATTGATTATTATTCACTCCTTGGTCTGGTCTGGTCTGGTCTGGTCTGGTCCTGCGCCGGAGTGCTTGTTAGCGTTTTCCACTTCCCACCGCCGCCGCCGCCCCCAAAACTTGACAAGGCAAGGAAGGCCCTGCAATGCACCGCCGATCACATCGCGAGGAAGCATCGCATCCAATCCAACGGGCTCTTTGTCGTCCATCTTCTCCAGAGGGAATGAGGTTAGGTAGACAAGTCACAAGACTAAGAGACATACATACGTACAAACACGGGCAACTTTCTCCCGCAGAAGAGGAGGGGTTTCCGTTCCACAACAGGGTAGCACCTGAAACCAGGAAATCCACGGGGGCTTGCATCCCGTCCCGTGTCAGTCATCCGGCTTCGGGCGCACGTAGCCGCTGAAACCGGACCTCCGTCTTCCCCTCCACGTCTTTTCTCCCGTTGACTTGCACTCTAGCTCAATCCATCGTGTCGATAATATTATAAGGAGATGTTGTGAGGTCTGACTTGTCTGCTGTCTGCCAACACGGCGTTTTTTTATGCTCCTCGCGTGCTCCTCATTGCGCTGGGCCACTAATCGTTGGTCCAAACTGTCGTCAGGTTGTGCGCTCGTCTAGTCATTGCCTAGGCTGGATGCATCGGGATATCGCAGGTCGGCCGTATCTTCGAGAAACTCCATCCATCTTTGGAGAAAGCGGCTGCCCCTGTTGTACACGGATCAGCAAGACGCATTCGTCAGTTATTCCGTCGACGGCGCATACACGGGTTGTTATCTGCATGCGCAGCCCCGCGAAGCCCCGCGAAGCCCCGCGAATTTGGTCTCTCCTCCGCAAATGTTCGACGCATTCGAGGAATGAACCCCGCGGTCGTGATATGGGGACATGGAGACACGCATGGGAACAAGCGAAGGCGTTCACCACAACACAGCCATAGCATATGCAGTACTTGCTCACCTTTTCATTGTTTCTGAGTCGCCAATCACGGTGAGTGATCGCTTTGGTCGAGTCATTGCCACTGTGGTCCAAGTCGTGATTAGAATGCAATGACATAAAACTGCGCGTGCGAATGCAGGTTATCCAACGGGTCATACGTACCATTGAGTCGTCGCTTTTCGCCCAGGAATCCCACCTCGCCCTCGGGATTACTCCTCACCAGACTCACCACCACAGCTTCTTTTTCGCGGCCCTGGAATCCGTCCACGCTGCCGAGTTCCACGCCCGGAAACTGTTCCTTGAGAGAGGCCAAGATAGCCAGCTAGATATAGGGTCAGCGTCAGAAACCCATTGACAGTGGTAAGCTGCAATAAGTGATGCGATTGAAGTGAAGAAAAGATCACCACAGGGAAAGATGGAGAAAATGCCAACAAGGAAAGCCATCAGAACAAACCTGTGCATTGTACGGTGTGATGACCGCGATATCCTCCGGCCTCACTCCCGCTTCCACCAGACTTCCAACATGTCTCCGAACCAGAGCAGCCTCCATCTCATTACTCTTGCTCTCGCCCAGCAAACTGCCCTTCCCTTTACGCGGGGCCCCCTTCTCATCATCTTGTTCTTCGTTCCGCTCGGGAAAGTCCCCGCCCTGCGTATCAATAAAAATGACGGGCTCAGTCGTATCTTCGCAGTCCCGGACACCATACTCCAGATCCCTCAGCAGCCGGGCCTTGACGCCCTCCGCCGCGAGGAGCTTCGACTCGTACAGCTCATCAGAGGGGAAGCGCATAATAGATTCGTGCATTCGGTACTGCGTTGTGAGCATTCTTTTGACTGACGGCCCATGCAGGGCCAGCAGCCGATCAAACAGCGTCGTTTCAAGCCCCATGCCCTCAATGATGTCATGTGAAATCTTTCCATCTTCCCCTTCTCCTTTTTCCATTCCTTGGTCACGGCTCGGCTGTTTTGCACTCGGCGGCTTCACACTACTCTTCGAATTCAGCATCTTAATCGTCGGCGGCAGCTGCAGATGATCGCCCGCACAAACTGCCTTCTTCGCCCTCAGCAACGGAACCCAGCACTGCGCCTCGAGCGCCTGGCTGGCCTCATCGATGATGACTACATCAAAGTCTTCGTTTCGCAGCTGGAATCCCCCCGCGCCGTGGAGCGTAGCCAGGACGACTTTGCTCCCTGCGACGAGATTGGCTACACATCTACGCTCTCGCTCGCGGTATTCCTTCCGCAGCTCTTTCAAGTCCCCGTAGATTTGGCGGCGTTCTTTGCCGCTGCGGGTTTTTTTGATGGAGGCTTGCTTGGCGTCCATTTCGGTGCGGACGTCTCGGACGATGGCGCCGGCTTCGGATGTTGTGGTGAGGATGTCAAGGGAGTGGTTTAGCACGGAGGGAAGGAGGCGTGCTGGGTGGCCAAGGCGGAGGATGGGGAGCTTGTGAGGGGAGAGGCGCTCGACGATGTTGTCAACGGAGACGTTGGAGGGGCCGCAGACGAGGATGCGTTGGGAGCGTTTGACGAGTTGCAGGATTAGTTCGATTAGGGTGTGTGTTTTGCCTGTCTTTGCGCATGTTTCAGCAATGGGTAAAGCTGGGTTGGCTTCTTGCTTCTGGTGTGTTCAAGAAGAAGATTCAAGAAGAAGAAGAAGATTCAAAAGAAGAAGAAGACAGCCATGTTGAATGTTGTGTACTCACCCCCGGTGGCCCATGGATCAAGGCAATCTCCCGCGCTGCCAATGCATATCGAATAGCCTCCTTTTGCGAATCATTGAGCGTGGCATCCACCCATTCTATCTTGTCCATCTCGTCCTTCTTTTCTGAGTATGCAACGGACAAAGGACAGGATAGTCCGAACAGGACCCGAATGAAGGGCGAATACTCGGACTCGCTCAGACTGCGCAGCTTTTCCATCGACTGGTTCATACTAGAGATTGGCCTGGATTAGAAATCATTCTAAGAGGAGAGCAAAGAGGGAATCCAGCCATCTATCTACATGGAACGCTTCTTCTTCTTCAAAACAACGTCTCGCAGACCAGATTCCAGAAGTAAGCCCAAAAGAACAGCTAAAGGGGCAAATAAATTCCATTTAAAAAAAATCAAATCCCTACAGAATAACCCCCTGATAACCCCGTCATCTGTTCTTACCGTCGATACGTAACCTCATCCGCCAACTTCGCAACCCACAACCTTCCCCCCAGCGAAACCTCCTCCCTCCCTTCCTCCAGCGCCACATACACACCCGCCCTCTGCACCTTCGTCACGACCCCCCTCGATGCCTTCTTCTCCAGCTCGCGAATCTCCCTCTTCCGAGCTCCCCCGGCGGGCTGCTCCGCCACGAGGACAATGTCCCCCACGCGGATACCATGTTCGGGTAGCTCGCCGGAGGAGCTCGTCGCGGGGTCCGGGCCCAGCTCGAGGAGGGTCTTGCCACCCAGGCCTGTGCGTTGTGAGGAGGTGACGAGGTTCGTGATGGCGAGACCTGCGCGCTGGAGGCCGGCGGGGGTATGAGCGGAGAGGAGAGTGCTGGTATCGGCGATGTCGCTCTGCAGTTCGCGGTCGAGGAGGAGGAGCTGGGTGGTTGCGAAGGAGGGTATGTCGATCGGTTCGGGGGCCATGTCGGGTGTTTGCGCGCGCCGGGACGCGGTCGCAGATCGAGGGAGGGGTATTGAGCGCTCGTTGATGTTAACCGCTCATGGTTGGAAGGGTGGTTGTTGCGCTGAGGAGATGCTGCTTGGAGAGGTGAGGTTGAGGGTCACCAGGTTGAGAAGGAAGCTCCTGCTCCAGCCTCCACCAGGTCCAGAGCTTGAAGCAGAAGCTTTTGATGTGGGCCCCGCTTGGGAAGTGAATCAGTGATGACGTCGGAGTCGCGGCGGCCGGACGACGGAAGAAGAAAGGAAGACACGAGCCATGTCTATCAGGATTCAGAGCAGAGCAAAGCAGTCTGGGAATTACTCCTTTCTTGGCAAAAGGTCACGAGCAAGTATACTGTCCTGTGGATTAAATATAGAAAACTGAGGAACAACTTGCGAACATAAACCCCCACAACATGAATTTTGAACGCCAGAGCAGCCATGCGAATCCGATATATGTAACTAGTATGCAAAACATGGTGAATATGCAAAATATGAGCGATGGGTGGCAGATCAAGGCGCCCTGTTCAACACATCAAGCACCCCAAGTCCAGTCCAGCCCATCCAGTATTACCCAAAACCACATCAATCATATTCAATCCAAGTCAACCCTTCGCCCCGTGTATCACAATCACCACCACCAACGACACCAACATAATCGCCAGCGCCACCACCGCCACAAGCACCACGGTGCCCCTACTCGCAGGAAACTTGCCCCGAATAACCCACGACTGCGCGACAAAGTACCGCCGCGCGCCCAGCAGCAGCGTCAGGATACTGATCCCCAGAAACGTCGCGCCGAGTGGCTTGCCCAAGCGGCGCAGCGTCGCATTGCTGTGCGAAGAGCCAGAACCAGAGCTAAGGTCGTCGGAGCCGGCTGTATCAGACAAGCTGGTGTTGAGGCGGAAGAGCTGCGTGACGGCGATGCCGATGGATGCAAAAGCGAGGGAAGTGCGCAGCCAGGCGAGAAAGGTCCGTTCTGGGGAAAATCCAGGCAAGCATTAGATTGGTAGATGTAGATATGCCAAGGCGAGACGGAGCCTCTATATTTCCTCTTCGTTCTTTCATTTTCTTTTTTTTTTTCCCACCTGGGTAACAGGCTTCTTTCTGGGTGATAAAGGACGAACCTAATGCGAGATGGTCCCTCGCCACGCTCCCCTTGTTCTCCAGCTCAATGGACTGCAAGCTGCCCAGGAGGCGCCTCATCCACGGTCGTGCCGCCGCATCGTCGCCAACCTTTGCAGAGTGTTGCTCCTCGGCCTCGTTGCGCTCGGTAGTAGGTGCGCCGGCAGCGGTAGAAGCAGCAGGGCCTCTCTTGGATGCTCGTTGGTGAACCATCTGCTCGGGGCAGTGCAACGTCTGGTAGTTGTTGTGTCGTCCCGAGCCATGTTGCGGCACCATCCTCGTGGTTTCGTCCGGTGCCGCCATGAGGGGGGGGGGGGTTCGGAGTCGGTGCCGTCGGCTGTGCGGCGCAGTTCGTCAAGCAACCGAGGAGTGATGCATCACCAACACGTCTTGTAGTGAACAATGTATTGTGTGAGCCATGACGCAAAGAGTCAAGACCCTCTTTTCTGTTCTTTTTCGTCTGTTCCTTATTCGAGCGATCGATCGGGGATTTGTCCCCGTCTAGCCTGCTTGAAAATTGTTACGAGGCGCCCATTAGTCGGCGTTTTCTTGTCAGAATGGTCGCGCTGGAGCCTGGGACCCTGGCTGCTTCAGCTTGCCTTTGCCGAGCGCGGCGGGTCCCGGCGGCTTAATAAAGAATCGTCAGCGGCTGGTGCTTTTGCGTTCCATTGAGAGCAGGAGCCGAAGTGCCGTAGCTGAGGCTGAGACGGAAATACTCCGTAGCATTCTCTGCGCGTTATGAGGTATGTATGCGCAATGTGATAATGGTCCTACTGCTACACGTAACACAGTACCTACCAATCCAGTGCAGTTTGATTTTGCAGAGCACGGAATGGGTAGGCTCGGCTACTCGGCACTTCGGAAGTGTGTACACTCATCACTAGTGCAATTGCATGCGTCTATATTGACTCAGATGACTACATACATTGTATCATGTATGAGTCCAGAGGGAAGTCTGGCTTTCTCTACGGAGTACAACTTGAGCACTACACTCCAGAAAGAGACCAAGAATGGTGGGTCACATAGTACCAGGATGATCAGGATCGAAGACAGATACCTAGATACTGTACTACTCGACACAAACAAAAGAGAGAGTCAATGGCAGTCCAAACCGGACACCAAGACACTCAAACAAGACGAGAAGAAGATATGATTAAAACTCAGTTTCCGTGACGATCTAAGCCGAGAGCGAGAAGACGAGGAAGCTTGAATGATTGATGAAGCGCACAATGTGAGGGATGAGATGTACTCATTTTGTGCTTGATTCCCCTATCTACTGTCCAGAGAGAAGAGTCTAGGTATTTATACATAACAGAGGACTCTCAAGGTTCTCATTTACATGATGACGGTTGATCCGTTCAACACTGATGGTGAGGCTTTACATGAATGTGCTTCGAAGATTGCATACCTAGGTATGTACTCTGTACGTACACACCTACCTAGGTATCCGTCCACTGCTCAGACTTCTTTCCTCCTTGCCTTCGGCGACCCTCCGGCGGCCCTCCGGGGGTGCTACCGCGGGCTGTCCTCGTTGCGCTCGCCTCGTCGCAAACTCTGTTACTATCAATCACCAATCTCTCACTGAATACCATGGACTTCGCTCCGTTTATTGCCAGCTCAATCAATTCTAGTGTACGTTTTTATGTAGCCAACTATGTCACCTGCCACGTCGTGCCCATCCGCCTTCGCTATGAAGTCTTTTCAAGCGTCACCATAGATGTCCTCGCTGCTCGCATCACTGTGGTCTTCATCATTTTCGCTGCTTGCGTCACCGTGCTCCTCATAATTGTCGATCCTATGATTCGTGACCTCTTCGTTCATACCAGTGCGCATGGGCAGATTCATCACGTCTTGATCTTTCTTGCGTCTCGTGAGGTCAGCCAGCCGGTCCGCGTTGGACTGCGTTGTGATGTCTTGCAGGTCGAAGGGGCAATCAAACATAATGCCATCCAAACTTCTGACACGAGAGACCGCAACGTACGAAAGTCCTGGAACAAAGTCCTTGCCCGAGATGTCTGCGACCGCCTTATCGAGGGTGCATCCCTGAGATTTGTGCACCGTGATGGCGTACACCATAGTCAATGGAAACTATGTGCGTGTGCAGGGTCTGCCCTTGTAAAAGAAGTCTCGACGAGAGCGGAAGACGGGGACAATCCTATTGAGCCGCAGTCTTGCCTGCTCGTTGGAACCGAAATGTTGCGCGATGTGTGTGGCCAAGGTGGTGTCTTCCACCAACTCCTGAACGGGAGGACCCGTGTAAGAGTCAAAGTGCCACCTTGCGCAGATCGCTGGCAGCAGTACCGTCCTTCTAGGCAAAGTCAACGACGGTACCAATCGCCCCGTTCACCTGCCCCTTGGGTGTCCAAAGATTCTCCGTCAACATAACCTTGGCTCCAACGGATAGGCTCAGCTGCTGTTGAAGATTGCCGGCATCGCGACTGGCGGTTTTATTGCTTTACCCGCCAGTTGAAGAGCAGACAGTGTGGATGATGGACTTATGAATCTTCTCCAGATGCTCCCTGTTATAGGTTGACCTGGTAGGTGGTCCGATAGATGCGCAGCGCATCTTTAAAGCCAGCCACGTCTGAATCCTCCATGCGGTACTGGATCCTTATGTATAGAAGATCAACTCAAGCGTTCGGAGCTCGCCTAAGCACGGTCACCTTCATAGAATACATTCTGCATGCTCTCAAGCTTTCTGATGGGCGGTTTGCCCAGCGCTCCAAGTTCCGCTACGTTGTGTACAACATGTGGATTCGCACGCAGACACACAAGAGGAGTACATTCTACCTCAAGAAGGATCAGCGTGAGGACATCACAATTGAGAAGCTGAGGGAAATATTAAACCAGGACTCCGAACACAGTGCCTTTGGAGGCACTGATTTCAAGCTGATAGGCCATGTTGCCCACAAAAGTTTGACCCCATTCGGCGATACCCAAGAAGCTAAAAACCCGGATTATGATCTGACAGTGCACGAGTGTTCGGCGGTCCTGGTTGAACATCTCCCTCAGCTTCTCAAGTGTGATGTCCTCACGCTGATCCTTCTTGAGGTAGAATGTACTCCTCTTGTGTGTCTGCGTACGAATCCACATGTTGTACGCAACGTAGCGGAACTTGGGATGCTGGGCAAGCCGCCCATCAGAAAGCTCGAGAGCACGCAGAATGTATTCCTTGAAAGTGACCGTGCGTAGGCGCGCTTCAACATGGTATAGTCTCCTGTGCCGTGGGGGTACAGAGGCGGGAAATGCCATCGCCAGCAAAGGTTCCTTCTGTCCGAGCTCATCAATCGGCGTCTGTCTGATGCTCGTGATACGTATGGCAGGTTGCCCTGCAGGGGATGTGCTTGCGAGGCCTGTGAGGCCGAAGACTGAATGCTCGGAGAACGGACGGCTGGGGAGACTTGAGGCGAACAGTGTGTACGAAAAAGATAACGCCAAATGTCGCCCGTTAGGTGGTATGCCCTACAGTGTGAGTGCCACTTGGCCGTGCGTTAGTCAGCAGATTTTACGTTCAATAACTGTGAGCCTGGGGACGAGACATCACGATGTCACATCCCCCTCTCCGTTTATTGAACGTCTTCGTTAGCCGACTAGCCGCTTCATTTCCCGATGCTATAGGAAGAATGAGCTCTCTCCCTCTAGATAGACCGGTCGCTTAGCTCCTTTTATATCTGCATATAAAAGGGGTGATCTATTCCGTAGAGACAGAATAGATCAACCATCTATCTTCCTGAGCATCGTCTTTGCCATACCAAAGGTATCCATGCGACATTGGGAACCAAAAGCGACGCCAGCAAGCCATCATCAACCGACACTGGGAACAAGTCTAAACCCTTACAAAATATTCTAGTTGGAAGGTTCTACTTTTGTACTGCAGGAATACAAAAGAGAAACCTTCCAACTGGAATATCTACCCACGTCAGACGGTTTTACGAAGGCACTCAACCGCCAACAATTTGAAAATTGAGGAAAATGCTCAACCTAACGCTCCAGACTGATATACCTCACACTCCCCACGACCCTTTATGAGGAATGCCGCCTGCAACTTGGGTCACACTCGCAGCTCAGGGCTAACGGCACTAAGGTGGCTTTCGCTGGTGACAGCTTCGTCTTAACCACTGGATCCGGATCAGGCCCAATTTACGCCAAAGAAAGCTAATGGCATATGCTGGTTTCAACTTGAGAATGCCGCCTTCACAAGGTCTCACAAGCGGTACGCTTCCTGGAGCTCCAAGCCTCAAGGGTAAAGGGCACAAGACGTTTGGAACGACCTACAGATCGAGCGACGACGAGTCTCGGTGAAATTCCATACCGTGCGAATCGTCAAGATGCGTCTCAGTCTCATTAGCGCCAGTGCGTTTTGGCGTGGCATTGATGATTCCATTTTGCAGCTTGAGGCGGACACACTGCGGTCGGCGGAGCTTTGTCGAGTAACAAGTAGCTTGTCGTCTCTTCGTGGCAGGATCTCGATCGTTGGTAGCGATTCCGAGGCAGCTTCGTGAGGTGTTGCCAGTGGAATAGGTAGCAGGATCTGACTTTGCGTTTTCGGACGCCCGGCCTCCTGACAGGTTTGCTTATAGTCACCAACGCAACTGAGTCCACACACTATAGCTAAAGCGCATAGTGTAGTCGGTTATCGTCAAGTCTGGCGCCGAAGGCCCTGTAAAGTATGTGGGTAGTATTGGACACTTCAGGAACTCGGCCGCTTGCTCTCGTGCAAGTTCAAGAATGCTCTTCTGCATTGCAATAGCTTGTCCTCCGCTAGCCTGGAAATTCGGCATGCCGTTTCTTCGCGCAAATGTACGTGAGTGTTGGATCGACACTTACCTAGGATCCCCTGATTGGAACATATAACCACTGATCAGTAAGGTTTTACGGAAGAGATCTCGTTCCTTGGATATTACACGCCCTGCGACGGGTCTGTCAAAGGAAAGGCCGAACATTGGTGACACCCTTTCTGAAAGATAGAAAGATACTGCATACCGAACATTCATGACACTAGGCTGGATCTTCCCATCTGCTCCGTCCATCACGGAAACCATCCCCGCTTCCTGGATCTGCCAGAAGCGTTTGCTATACCCTCACTACCCACGCTACCTGGGTCAAGCTTCGTCCTATGCGGTCGTAGGGACCACGAGATTCTGTCCTTCCTCACCCAATCCCCTACTCTACAGAGGGTGGCACAAAAGCCAGTAATAGTCCTTGTCCCGTCTCTTTCACCCGACGAAATTGTTCTGTTCGCACGAGATATCATCAAACTTGTGGTCCAACATCACGAGCCATAGTTATATATCTCTAGATCTCATCGCTCCGGAGGATGGGAAGCAAGAAGATGGGATCCAGATTCGTTCTTGTTTCGTTTTGCATGCATGCTCTTATGTGTTTCCCTGATGAGCCGACAGTTTATTCACGCCCGATATCCCCGCAAAACCACTTATCTTCAACAAATTTCTGCTGAGAATATCATGAACGGAAGTATCGATCTAAGCCAAAAGATCAAGGGTCAAAGCTTGCAACAATTGGCGATGATGGCGGAACGCAACGATATGTCGAGCGATGTGCGCCGAGCGCCTACATTGCATTCGTCTGCCCTCACTGGTGCAGAGCTTCCGCTAACAATTCTGGACCGAAATTGTTCAGGCTGTGGCGTTCCTGGTGCCTTGCGGCTGTTGCTGTGGAAGACGCTCATCGACTTGTCAAGATCCCCTGAGAGTCGGTCTCGTGATGAGATTTTATTTGCCAACACGAGGGGCTCACGATCCGATGCTTGTCGCACGTATGTTCTTGGATGGAATGGAGACAGATCGTAATCGACGATGGCTAAAAAAGATACGCTAGATATAGCGCACATTTTGTATCAGGTTTTGTTGCCGCCGATGTATATACTGTTCTTGGATTTCTACTGTAAGCTGAGAAGATGGGATCTCGATTCTCACCATAATGAATATATCTTCCACAATTCTGAGGAAAAGAGAGAACTCGCCGTCCATACAAAACTGGAAACGCACGGTTTGTGTAAGAGCTTCCTTTGTGGTCCAAAATGACAAACACCCCCAACCTGCAATCACGACCCGTACAACGCTCACTTATTCCATTATGAGCCTCTCAAAGCTTCGTCAGAAACATGGCCCGGGACACGATTCTCAAATACCAGCCTACTTCACAAGCCTGTTGCGCCCACAACTCTTCCATGTATATGCGCCCCATTCTATCTATCTATGTAGGTATCACACACATCCCATGCATCATAATCGTCACTCATGTCACCCCCTCACCTCACCAATGCCCTCTCATACAGCGCCACAATACTCAGTCTCTCCGCTGCAGTGCCCCAAAGCGAATAGCACGGCACAACAGCCAACTGTCCCGAAACGCCTCTCTCTAACCACATCTCTCCCTGCCCACTCGTCGCACTCGCATCCACATACACGAGGTAGGGTTCCGAGTTTCCAGTCTCGGGATCACACTCCCGCGGCAGCAGGCCCTGTAGACTATCGCGGTACGCCTCCTGAAGCTCCTCCACTGATGGAACCGCCGTGCCTGCATGTTTTGATCCAACGCCATCATCATCATCATCATCTTCTTCTTCTTCTTCTTCTTCTTCAGAAGTAGCAGCAGCAGCAGCAGCGGCGGCAGCAGGATCTTTCTGTCTGTATGCCAAAGTCGTCTGCAGCACCACATAATCACCCGCTCTCACAACACAATGCCAGCCCCTCCACCGCCCAGCCTCCAAACCCCCATAGTGGAGGACATGCACTGAGCCAGCCTCAATGCCTTTAATACCAGAGTGCGCATGCCACTCTACCAAAGAGTCGCGCGGCAGACTCTCAATCTCAGCGCTAAACACAGGCGCAATGCACGACGCGGCGGCCTCATTTTGCTGCTGCAGAGTATAGATGGACCAATCGGGAAGAGGAGGCGGCGTGCTGGCGCTGCTGCTGGAATTCCCCAGGGACTGATACTGGGCATCGTGTTTTAGATCCCATAAATCAGGGCCATTGAGCTGATCTTGGTCGTTCTCGTTCTCGTCCTCGTCCTCGTCCTCATATGGTGAGTCGTGTGCCATCCGCCAGGCCTGCCCTGCGAGTAGGGCGCACTCTCTCATCGAGGACTCGCCGGGCTGTCGTCGCCGGGTGAAGTATGCTACTGCGCTAGTCCAGCACTGGATGTTCATCTCGGTGCCTATTCGCCAGAGGTGTTGCAGCGAGAGAACGATCTGTTGCTGGGCTGTGGTCTCGGGTGTTGAAATCGGTAGCGTCATGCAGTCTGGTATAAGGGGTATCTGGCCTGCAACGTGGACGGTGCGCAGCGTGGTCGGCCTTCCCCTTGCGGTGATGGCAGTTTCTATCGCCTGGCTGTAGGGACCGATGTTGGCGGGGGCCCAGTATGATCGAGACTGAACATGGAGACCGTTTCGGAAGTTGGGGACCTTTGCTGCGTCCGCCACGGGCATGGTTATGTGCACCACGATGCTATGGCCCTTGGGAAGTAGATCGCCACACGAGATGGTGATGCGAGAGGGCGGATTCGCTCTCTGGAAAAGTTTGCCGTATTCGTCGTTGATTTGGGGAAAGTCTCCCATGTCTCGGAGGAGGACGATGACGCTGGACACGTTTCGGGGATCGAGGCCTTCTGAGGATAGAGACGCCCCTATTTTTCGCACAACGTTGATCGTTTCGCACTGGATAGATGTCCCTAGAGCTTGTGAATCTGCAACAAACGAGCGCCGTATGTGTGTTTTGTTGCTGGCGTCGTCCCAACTGTAATTATTAGCCCAGGAGGACAATTTTCCTCCCAGCCTCGACGCGCTCCAGTCAGAACACGCAGGTTCACAAGGGAGTAAGACTCTCTCTGATAAACGACTCGCCATGACTTGAAACTTGGGGTGCAGCAAGGCTGGCTCACGGATCCTGATCACCACATCATCAGGACTGCGCGGCACAGCAAGGGCCTTGTCCTCCAGATACGCGCCCCGGAGCATCAACCACGAAGACCCTCCCCCCTCAGATACCACGACGCGTCCGTGGTCGGGAACGCAAATCCGCTTCTGGAAAAGGACGTCTGGCCCGTCCAGCACGAGTGTCTCGAACTCGCCACCCTCACCGAGTGTAGCTCCTTCGGTGAAGCCAAACCTGCGCAGGGAGGCCTTGATGCGGCTTACGCCCTTTTCGCTCGTCACCCTCTCCCACAGGTGCTTCTCCTCTAGACCCGCGCTCGCCACCTTGATGATCCGGGCGTCCAGACCCGCATCGGCCATGTCTCGCAGTAGCTGGGCTTCGTCTGCCAGATGGACGTCCGGGCCGGACGGTAGGATCGGGTACTTCCACAGGTAGGAAAGAGGGGTCAGTCCCAGGCGCAGGGAAACCGACTCGACTCTTGTGCGCTGGTAGGTCGACAGGATGGCGCCCGAGCAGAGAGCATTCGCCTCCGGGTGATGGGCTTTTACGGCTCTTAGAAGGGACAGCATAGACTCGGTCTCGTCCGGACTAGAAGACGATGAGGACGATTGTGAAGAGTTGTAGTCATAGTCCCTCTCGTGTTTCACGGCACCTCCGAGGATGGGCTGGCGGTATAGCGGTAAGCCCGTGGCCTTGGCGTAAAGGGAGATGACTTCATGGCCGACGGTCTGGTACATGAAGCTATTCAGGTCCTTGTTCGCAGACTCCTCGTTGTGATTGTTGCCGTTCGGCACACAATTCGCCGCCAGATCATTCTGCTTCTGATTTGGCAAGATTATGCGCAATCCAGCATCTCGTCCCGTCCCGTCTCCCGACCCATGCTTGCCAGGTTCCGCGGGAAACAAATTAGCTAGCGCGACGATGTGATGGCCATGGTGGATGCAGTGAAGGAGGCTGTAGAAGCTGTCCTTGCCGCCTGAGATGAGCGCGATGACATTGAGGCGCTCGGCCGACATGCTGCCGGTGCTCGGAGACTGGAACCTGGACTTTGCAGCCGTCGCGATGCTCTGCTGTGTCTTGTTGCATTTCAAGGGCAAGTCCTCGTGGTGGGTTGACCGTTGACCGTTGAAGTTCGAAGTGGACCTCACGTGGTCTGTGTGTGACTGAGATTGAATCCTGCGATGCGGCACGGCGCGTGTATTCTAATTTCTGCTACACATACATAACCCTCACATACATACGGAGTACAGCTTTCTGGTAAGTTAGGCGTCTTGACAAAACCGCACCCGTGAGTCGTGACTCGTGACATCAGGCCAAGATGGATGTGACTGCTCCGTGCTAACTGAGCCCGGATCGCGTTGCTGGACCATATTCGCTGAATGTGTCTCGACTCTCAGCAATCCGACGAGCCATTCAGACACTGGCGATTACCAAAGAAAAAGTCTGTACAAGCGCAGGGATTTCCTCCAAAAGCGGCTGGTCCTGCAAACTGGCATGCGCTTTCCCGGATAAAGACTGAACGAACGATCAATTGCCATGCTGTGGCTCAAGGATGTCTTCATCCCGTCCATCAAAGCAGGCATATATCAAAGGAAATGCAGCTCCTTGTTTTTGATGGTTAAGGGATTCACACCACTCACTACTGCTCGCATGCGAATGTTATTAAACGACACTTGCACGAGATTTCTATCAGCATAGCTCTCCCATGTCCTCTAGCCTTTGAATTGCAGTCTTCTCGCCGGTCGAGCAGGTGTATAGTACATAGAGTCTAGACAGATTACTAATCACTCTTCTTGCGTGTTTAACGCGAATCGGCAAGGTTGAGTTCCTCTATCGTTACCGGAATAAAGCAGGCGGTTTAATAATCCAGGAAGACCCTTAGCCCTCGATGACGAGAGCCTGCCATGGCCCCTCAGCTTTGCAAAGCCTTTGGCCAACTAATAACATCTTCTGCAACCACCAACTGCACTCACATCAGCCATATACAGCAAGATTGGATGAGCCGCGAGCGCGGAAATACTCGAGATGTATTTTGAATGACGTCGCTGATCATGGCATCTTGAGTGCTGCGAAATCTATAAGTGGCGATGATCGTATGAGGCGGGCATTATCTCAGAAAATCGGCGAGTCGCGACAGACGAGAAAGAAAAGACATGGAATGCGCGCCCGCACAGGTACATACAAGGAAAACACTCTACAGCTTCCAACGAGACTCGGCGACCGAAAAGTTTAAAGAAAAGTAAGGTCTCAGAAGATACAGGTAAGGTAGGGGGGGATAAAATTGAATCCCCCACCAGTACAAACGCACGCTTTGTACGGACTGATTAAACCACGGATAGTAAATTACGGATGCAAGCTGCTGGAATCCGAGATCCTAATTATGCCGGCTTCTGCAATAGGTAGCCCATGTTACTGCCGTTTACTCCGTAGACCCTGCGGCAAAAGTTATCCAAGGCTGTCAAAACATGACATCACAATGCTGTCATGCTCATCGAACTTAAATCCAGCCCTTTTTCTTCTTTATTATCATGAAAGTGACCAGGAGTCGGTGTCATTCGTAGGGAGAAATTGACGTGATATGTAACACGACCAGAGTCACCACACTATGCGATGGAATGAGAGGCAGCAACTACACGTATGGTCATGTTGATGTCGCACGACTCGGTGGCCAAGCTCTCGACCTTCACCAAAAACCCACCCACAGTCGATACCAAATAGCAAAAACCAATGCATCTTCGACAATCGGAGAACATTGATGCGCAGCTCACTATCACATGCATTTTCCGAACGGGTTAGCAAAAGAATCACCACCACCGTGATCCCTACCAGTACCACGTCCGACTCTTGGCGGACTACCTAGCGAGTAATCTAAATACGACGGAAAGTAAGTCGTTGACGAGCTTACCGAACACGCGCGCACCTCCTCACATGAGAATTGCCGATGTTACAACCGAGTGTCTTGGAAACCCTGCTGGATCGTGATACCTAGGTAGTCTACCGTATCCCACCGGTCCACCGTTCCTGTTTAGAAAATAACGTGAGCAAGCAGACGATCCATTTCCCCGGCCATACGGCGTTTTCTTAAAGAAGACAATCTCCGACTCAGCTGCATACATACATGATACAGAGCATATAATCGACCACTAATTAGTCAGTCCATGTCGCTGGAACCGGTTTCAGCGAGGAGGAGGATGGGAGGGAAGATGATGTTGATTCATCTCGGCCAGAACTGATGCAGGTACACAATACTATCATGAACCTAGCAGGACAGCAGTTTTGATCTACACGCGGAGTACGGAGTATGTTAATGTACAACCGAGAAAGCTGGCACTGCCCTGAAAGCCTACCTACCTGCTCCACCGTCCACGTACCCGTACAAAACAACTGCATACCAAATCGGTTGGACTTTATGTCAACAGGCTTTCTTTCCCCCTTGGGCCCTTCCACTCCCAGCTAATTGTAATTTACTGGCACTACTGCATGTCTGAGAACCATGTTACATCCCGTCCACGGCGCGTCGGCCCACGGCAGCCTGCAGGCGGGCCGGGAGCCAGACGCTCTCCGCTAGGCCCGTTGGTCTCACCAACATGCGGAAGTTTGTGCTCATTTGATGTCCGAGCACGTGGGGATGGATGGTAGCCCGCTGCCCGCTCGTCCCGGCCGCCCGTGATGGATACATTGGCCAACAAGCGAACAAGCGAGTGCAGGTGGTTTCATCAAGAATGTGTTCAGTGGTAGGTATGTATGTAGATATACGAACAGGTTGATGGAGTGTGTTATTAGTTACTGGGGCTCTGCTAGTGGGACACCCCGTGTTGGCGAGGCAGAGCCGGTGAGATAGACAGCTTCTAAGGTCCCAATTTCGTTTCTTGTTTCTATTCGTAATTCGATATCCCGTTTTGTTGTCCACCGGGTTTCCGTCTTCTGCTTGAGGTAGACCGACCGTAGTACATACATACTGTCCTTCCACGTGCATTCTCATGAGACATCAAGGGTCGTGGACGAGGGCTCGAGCGTGCAGTATGTGCTCCGTAGCGTAGCCCCAGACACGGGACAAGTCGGTATACCTAGATAGGTATGTAGCACAACATGGCTTTGTTTCGAGACTACGTACCAGGTAGGGTCTACCGTATACATGTATTATTGTATTCGTAGATCTCCGTGTTTCCCCCGGCGGTGGAACGGGAACGCCCCGAGGAAAAAGGAGAGATAAGTTCAGAGCTAAAGAATGATTGTAATTGTTACTCCGCAAGCTATGTCCAAAGATATGTATATGTACATGCAAAGCAGACAAAGCGGGAGAAGCTGAAGCAGAAAAGCAGACAAAGTCACAAAGCAGAAAAAGCAAAAAAGAACGTTACATCTGCTACTCGGCCGATACCAGCAACATCTGACATGAGCCTTCTCAGTGCTCACACGCCCCCCTACCAACCAACCACACGACGGCCCTGGTTTCAGGAAAACGCGACTCAAACCCCCGATAAAAACCCCTACGTAGGTATGTACTTCGTACTCTACAAGAAACCGATAGAAAAAGGAAGCTAACTTCTAGGTCACCAATATACTCTCCGAGGCATCTTATCTCGGGAACTTGTCTGCAGGTATGTATTCTCGATTTTCTATCCATCATGTATGTACAAACATATCCGGCGAAGGAAGCCGATCGGTCGGTCGGTCGGCTGGTCGGTTCGCTGCTTCGGCCCAAGGAAAAAGAAGAGGGAGTGCATGCATTACGCAACCTTCACCCCCCTCCCGAAAAGAAACGCACACCTCCCAAGAAAGAAGACCTACCTACGGGTGACCGGAGTACATATGTACTCCGTATATACATACATACCTAGGCACACAAAGAAGAAGAACCGAAAAGCATGGTGTCTGAGAAACGGGAGGGGAAATTGGACGCATTTCTCAATCAGCCCAGAAGGAACAAGGGCCCGCCCTAGAAGCTGGAAGCTGGGACGGAGAACGGATCCGACGGTTTTGACTTTTGCGGTTGGTTTCCGCGCCTCGGAAGCTGGACACACCTTGTTAGTGCGGCGTGTACAGAGAGGTAGCCTTAGGTATACTCCCAGACTTCCCAGACTTCCCAGACTTCCCAGACTTCCCAGACTTCCCAGACTTCCCAGACTTCCCAGACTTCCCAGACTTCCCAGACTTCCCAGACGCCAGTACGGAGTACAGAATGGCATACACACGTAACGTGAAGGGCGCTTGCAAAAGGAACCTTTTTACTCCGTACTCCACCGGTCCGACCCTCTGGCCCGCAACGGTAGCGGACGGCGTCCCGCCAGCTTGGACCAGCTTGTTCCACTGCGGCACTGCCAGGTACGTAGGTACGGAGTAACGGTACATTGTATGTACCTACTGGTCAGTGGTTTGTCCACCACTGATAGGGAGTACAGGTTGCCCACTCCAGTGACAATCCAGCAGGGCGCCAGGGAACTTGTCCAGGGGACCTGAAATACCCAAAATACCCCCCAAGCCCCCCCAAGCCCCCCCCAACCCCCCCAAGTCCCCCAAACCCCACCACCAAACCGCTTCAAGCACAAGCGCGAACCCGGGACATTAAACACCGCCAAGTTCCAACGCGATTTCGTAACACGATCCATCGGCCTTGCGCCGTTCTGATCTTGTTCTTCCTTCGTACAATCACATCATTTTGCTAGTACCTAACCAGACAAGCTTCTCGATGCAGGTACATATCTTACCTACCTCCGTAAGTACGTTATGTACATATCAAGTATGTAGGTACCTACCTAGGTACTCGGAACTCCAAGCCCCTTGATACCATGATGAGCTCCCTCCTCCGGCTCTGAGCCTTCCCGCGTCCACGTCCACTTCCGCGCCAGTTCTATGACCCCCACAACCCAAATAAAGTCCATCCCATGGATGGATGGATGATGGGCCATGCTGCATGCTGCAATGCATGAATGATGGGCTACTGTACCTACCTACAATGCTACATAGGCACCCTTCCACCGTTCCACGAAACCGAGCCGAAATCACGTACGGATGTATGTACATACATAGCTACCTAATGATGCAAGGTAGGTATGTACCAACTTTGCAGCTTGAAAGTTGAAGCTTCCCCTCATTAGCGCAGACCCACGGGTTCACAGTGCACACGGGATCCCGAATCCCGCGAGATTTGCAAGAAAATCAGGGTCCCTGTTCTTGTCCTCTGGAGAGTCAGACTGGCCAGTGGCGTCGGTCGCGCGTGGACTTGGCTCATTGGACATGAGGGTTTTCCTTGTACGGAGTACGGAGTACGTATGTATGCACTCTGTGTCTATGTAGGTATACCTACTGGCACTGCAGAAGAGGGGTAGGTAGGAACTTGGAAGGAATAGAAAGAGATTCTGGTAGGTATGTAATACGAAAGAGACGCCAGGTGGGCCTATGTACCTATCATCTTATGTACTTGAATAGGGATTTTTTTTTCTTTGGCGACATGCAGAATCAAAGTGGTTTTTTTTTAAAAAAAAGTTCTAGAAAAGCTAGAGCACGAGCAACGATAATGGATAATGTACAATGGACAATGAACAATGAACAATGAACAATGGACTTTGGGAGTGGGTGTACATGTGCTAAGGATAGCCTAAGGTGCATTAGACTCAGAGTCAGAGTCAGAGGAGAGGGGTGCTAGTGTGACCGTTGGCGGATGTAAAAACCCGTGGAAATCTGTGATGGAGGAGGAGGATGAGGATCGATATTGTTGGAATTGGCATGTTGCGGCTCATCTTCGGGGTGCGTACCCAAGGCTAGCTGCTTGCCTCTAATGCTTCTTCCAGTTAAGAAGAAAACGTCGTAAGTTTGTTACCTTGATAGTTTGATAGTTTTGATTGTCGCCGGCAGTGGGGCGCAGCGCGCCCCTCCGCATAGCCTCCCTTGGGGCGAGTAGGCGGTCTAAGGCT